>JASCZW010006237.1:0-120015 GCA_034211315.2 Aedes japonicus
CTCGAGCGTACGATGTGACCATGCCGCGGGAAGTCAAACAAAGGAATGAAAGATCGCCGGTGAGCGGAGTTGATTGCCGACCTCCGAAGAACATGCCTCCCACGCAAGACAGAGGGCGCAAAGAGTCGCCAAAAAGGCTGCACTAAAGAGGGAGATAAAGGCCAGCAAGCGAGCCTGCCTTGAAGGCATGTGGGGTGGTGCCTATCGAATAGTAATGGCCAAAACCAGAAGAACGGTGGCTCCAACCGAGCAATCACCAGGTGCAGGTGCAGGTGGTCGTTGGAGGACTCTTTCCGAATCATGACCTGAGTCCATGGGCCACCGCTGCCGTAGGTTTGTCGCATGACCAGCGTTCCAGGATCTCAGACCTTAACGCTGTCATAGCGACGGAAGAGTAAGCGGCTCAGCCGAACACCCGTGACAACGTGGGCATTGACAACGACACAACGGGGGTCGACGACGAGGCGACGGTGATGAACTAAGAACTTATTGCGATAGCAAAGTCACTAAAGGTGGACAAAGCACCGGGACTGGATAATATTCTATATTCTTGATGGATCTCGAAGTCTTCAGGGTGGTGATGGAAAGATGATTGGACGAGGGTGTCTTTCCGGACGCCTGAAAAATCCAGACTGTAGTATTGCTACCAAAGACAGGGAAGCCACCAGGTCACCCTTGACGTGAGAAATGCGTTCAATAGGGCCAGTTGGGTGGCCATAGACGACTCAATCCAACGCCTTCATGTTCCTAGGTACCTCTACAAGATTCTGGGAAGTTACTTCCAGAATCGCGTGCTAGTGTACAATACAGGTATGGTATGCGGCGAATCCATTGAAGAGATGGGGCTAACGGCCTCGAACTCTTTTGGCATTGTGGAGAGATGGATGAGTTAAAGGAAACTGGAGCTAGGTGCTTCGTGCAAAGGGGCACAAGAGGTATCCGCAAGACCACCAGAGTTACATACATTTTAACTAACAGTGTATTTCACGGGTAAGGACAGGCTTGCTGTGTTTGACCGCTCTAAACGAAAGAAGCTGTCAACATTCACTTCGAAGTACCTGATTTGACAGGCCATATGCACTTGTGGTAAACAGAGTGAACCATTCGTGACCCAAGGCATCATAAACGGTGAAATTTACAAAACTATTTTGTCTTTTTTCATACAGCATGATAAAAACTGTAGTTTTTGCTCGATTTGGCGTGGCACGCGGCTATTTTTTTAGATTTTGTACCAAAAGACATGAAACCACAAAACTGTTCTGAGCTCCGTTCGATCGAAACCTATTGGGCCATGATGAAGCGCGAGCTTTGGAAGACCAAAGAGGTGGCGTATAACGAAATGGAAATAATGAGGAAGTGGACAAAAAAACGGAGAGAAACTTACCGGAAACGATCTGTAGAGCTCTGATGGAGGGCATAAATCGCAAAAGTCGAACATTCTACTCAAACTCATTCTTGAACCTAACCGACGTATGTCAGCTGAATTAAATATACTGAACGGCTGTAAAAATGTGGATTCAGTTCAATAACTATGTACAGCTGATTTAGAAATCAATCTAGAGTGTCACAATAATTATCGGCACTCCTATGAATGACATTTAGCCTACCGAGCCATCACCACAAATTTCAAACAATTTCATAATTTTATGAACAGAAATTTCTTAGAGTTGATTTACCGAGCAGTTCCAAAACGACTTTTTAGTTTCACAAGGAATTAAAGTGCCGCCTTGAAGTACATTCTTAAAAGTCATGAACTCGTTAAATAGAAAATGCATCAACTTCAAATTGACAACACTTAACATTTCAATACCCAATCCTTTGAGTTATTAAGATTGTCTGCTTACTCATACCGTGAACTGGCCGACAAAAACCGGCAACGGTCTTTAAATGTCTCAAATACAATTTTCCGAACCCTCGATTTTCCCCTCAACCCATCCGAAGGCAGCCAAAACGATTTATAACTTCTGTCTCTCGAAATCTTCTTCGACCATTTCCCATTGACACAAAACAGGACCCGTCTGTTCATTAAGAGCACGCCAACCCTTTGCATTGGCTAACTCAGCAACATTTGTGCCATGCAAGAAACAGCTTTATTTTCACCTCCTCAGAAAATAAAAAAGCATCTCCCACTTCGAACCGGTGGAAAACTTAAATTTTTAAACATTTATCAATGCCGACAATGCTGGAAGGTTGTGTTCAGCGAAAATCTGAGACGTATGACTGGGCGGACAAAACCATCCCTAGTTTTGTGTTGGCGAAGAAGCCCCAATTCGAGAATGAAAAATGAATGCCCTCGGTCGCCCTCCAACCGACCGCTCCGATATCCTACATATCTACCGAGAAGGGACGTGGAGAAATGCTCAAACTTATCAACACTCAGTTTGCTCACCTTTTCCTGAACTCCCTCCGTTGCGTTGTAACCAACAGCTGGATATATAAGGAAGGAGTTTAAATTTTTGAAGTGTTACAGCTTTTGAGCGCCTTTCGACGCCACACCCCGGGCCTACCGAACGTCGACCACTGGCTTTTCGAAGCCCCAGGAGTTCGACAAATAAATGCTTTGGCAGGCAGCAAGATGAAGATGGCAGGTGAAAAAGTGCTGCTAGCGGAAGCAGATGGGGTGAAAATCAGCTCTCAAAGCCGGGAGTTGGTGTGAGTGTGTATTCTGACGCTCGTTCGGAAGCGGTCGGTCGGTATTTCGGTAGAAAATCGCGCGAAAGGTGATAATAAATGGAGAAAGTTTTTTCGGAAATTAGTTTTCTCATAAGTTATAGTAAAATAAATTTCTGCTCGTTATATTAATTCCTTGTTACCACTGGGTTACCGGCTGCTGATAGGTGGAGGCGGACGCTCGTGGAGTTCAATCAGGACGTCCGTCGGCAGCGGAATCCGGAGGTGGAAGTTCATTACTATGGGATGAATTATGTATTCGATGAGTAATGAACTGGGTTTGCGGTGGATCGGCTATCGGGGTCATAAATCAAAAGTTGAGTGAATGGTCCAGCTAGGAGCGGAGATTATTCCACTGAAATATTTACTTTAGTCGCTCTTTCGCATAGTAAAACATGTTTGGCAATCTACCATGCATTAGACGCTGTTTATTTACAACGTATAATTAATATATTCTAGAGATTTTTAGCAAGTATTTATTGAAAACAATTGGTAAATAATCAATTTTGAAAATGTTGATGAACTATTTGCAAACATAATCAAAAAATGGTCTCAGAAAAACTCCACAAACAAAACAAAGTTCTACGATTAACTTCAAAATCGACAACTTTTAAGATTGTTCCGGATCAACCGAAAGGAACACAATCATTATGGGGTAGCTTAGTGAAAAAATGTGTGCTTGATCGGATACTGCCTTTTAAAATAGTCCTCCACTCAATTTCATTTGCATCAATTTCACAGCCTACCGTACTCCAATGTCTCCATGTCTCATTATCAGTATAATTATTTTATCTGATATTTGCTAAACAAGGAAATCAAACTATACTTTTCAAAACGACGTAAGTCGCAAATGTAAGCAAGCAGTGATTTTTGGGCTAAATTTTTGCGACTTGGATTCTTAATACACGAGTAACTAGCAAATAATTAAGGAAATTCAATTCATCAATGACGAAAAGCAATTCATATGCGTTCTGTCTGCTATTCGTCAATACCGTTCAGATACACTGGTGCATCTGCGTTTTGAAATTTTGTCTTATTTATGAATTCATAACTATAAATAATGAAACCATGGCTATGAATCATGATTGCAAGACTAAAATTACCAACCAATTCTGGTTCGGAGGTAAAATTGTGAAGATTTGTAAAAAAATTAGAGGTGGGTTATATCAGGGATATAATCGCGAGATTCTCGTAGGACCGCGTTGGTGTATAGTAATAATGTAGGTAATTTGAGTATTTGGGTACATTTGAAGTTTAACAGCCATCAATAAAATCCAACTTAGGTTGATGGTTAACATGTTCATAGCTTAAGTGATACAGATTTAGCTGTTCATCTTTGGTTGTAATAATTATAATAATTTGTTAATTGCTAAGAAAAATGATTAGTCCTATCGGATTTGAATATTGGTTTACCACCGGAGCTGCGTAAAAGATTGCAGGCGCGATAATTTGTTTGTAGACTGCCAGTTTGTTCACACCTGAGAGGCGGGATCTTCGGCAAATCAGCGGATATAGCGACCTAAAGGGTGATACGGTCAAAATTTGGTCAAGGGAAAACGCGTGTAAATCGGTGAAATCGTTTATTTAAAAAATCAAATTAAATTTCTTTTTCAAGTTCAATTAGTAAAAAATTCAGGAAAAATATTCAGTTAGGCTTCCACTTTTCCAAATTCGAATTGCCGGGCCTTACGCTTGACCCCTGCCATCAGATTTTGTACAGCCACCTTGTCCACCTTCTTCGCCGCAGAAAGCCAGTTTGCCTTGAGCTGCTGCTCGTCCTTAGCAGTTTTTTTGGTCTTCTTTAGGTTCCGCTTGACAATAGCCCAGTATTTCTCAATTGGGCGGAGCTCTGGCGTGTTGGGAGGGTTCTTGTCCTTGGGAACCACCTGCACGTTGTTGGCGGCGTACCACTCCATGGCCTTTCTACTGTAATGGCAAGATGCCAAATCCGGCCAAAACAGTACGGAACAACCGTGTTTCTTCAGGAAAGGCAGCAGACGTTTATTCAAACACTCTTTCACGTAAATTTCTTGGTTGAAAATGCTGCTTTTCAAGCCACAGGTACAGATGGCTTGCCAAACCAGATATTTCTTTGCGAACTTTCGTTTCGTGTGCGACAGTTTCGTGTGCGACAGTTTCGTGTGCTTGAAAATATCTGCTACCTTTCCCCTTCCTTTTGCCGTATAAAACTCCTGTCCCGGAAGCTGCTTGTAGTCGGCTTTGACGTAGGTTTCGTCGTCCATTACCACGCAGTCAAACTTCGTCAGCATTGTCGTGTACAGCCTCCGGGATCGCCGTGTTTCTTCAGGAAAGGCAGCAGACGTTTATTCAAACACTCTTTCACGTAAATTTCTTGGTTGAAAATGCTGCTTTTCAAGCCACAGGTACAGATGGCTTGCCAAACCAGATATTTCTTTGCGAACTTTCGTTTCGTGTGCGACAGTTTCGTGTGCGACAGTTTCGTGTGCTTGAAAATATCTGCTACCTTTCCCCTTCCTTTTGCCGTATAAAACTCCTGTCCCGGAAGCTGCTTGTAGTCGGCTTTGACGTAGGTTTCGTCGTCCATTACCACGCAGTCAAACTTCGTCAGCATTGTCGTGTACAGCCTCCGGGATCGCGCTTTGGCCGTCGTATTTTGTTTATCATCGTGATTTGGAGTCACTACCTTCTTGTAAGTCGATAGTCCGGCTCGTTTTTGGCTCGATGCACGGTTGTAGACGATACACCCAGCTTATTTGCGGCATCTCGTAGAGATAGGTTAGGGTTTCGCTTGAAACTACCGGCAACTCTCTTTGTCGTCTCAGCGGCTTCCGGTTTTCGATTTCCCCCCGATCCAGACTTCCTGGCTGTCGACAAACGTTCCCCAAACACTTTAATTACATTTGTAACGGTTGATTTGGCAACTCTTAGCAATTTTGCCAACTTTGCGTGCGAGTAGCTCGGATTTTCGCGATGCGCGAGCAAAATTTTGATACGCTGCTCTTCTTGCTTGGACGGCATTTTGACAACTGAAGAGTGAATTCCAAAATCAAAATAGGAGCAACATTCTACACACACACACCTTCAAAATGAGGGGTGTTCAGGTTTTTTAAATGCAAAATTGAAAGAAATACGTCAAGTTGATATTGACCAAATTTTGACCGTATCGCTTTTTAACTAAGGTAGAGCACTTGACTAACGTTCTCTCAACATGCGATCGGAAGAGAAGTTTTTCGTCAATCAGTAGACCTAGATATGTTACTTCGGCGGACACTCGACCCTTGTGCCATCCATGATTATTGTGCACGCCGGAGGAGGTTTCAGTTTGGGTGATTGCCGGTAGAGGAACATAATAGTTTGGGTTTTAGAGGCATTGATTTTGATTTTCCACATCTCAGCATAGTCGGCAATGCTATTAGAGCATCGTTGAAGTTTGCTTGTTATTTCGCGAGGCATCCTTCCCTTGACAGCTATTGCGGTATCATCTGCGAACACGAAAAACACGCAACTATTACCAAGAGGAGGAATGTCTGAAGTGTAGATGTTATATATCAACAGGCCCAGCAGGCTACCTTGCGGCACTCCTGCTAAGATCGAAAACCTGTCTGAAAGACAACCATTCAACGATACCCTAAACGGCCTTTGCTGGAGGTAGTTGCGGGTGATTTTTACAAGGTGTGGTGGGAAGTTGAAGTTACAAAGCTTGTATACAAGCCCGTCGTGCCAGACATTGTCAAACGCTTTTTCGACGTCTAACAAAGCTATGGCTGTGGACTTGGATACAGCGTTGTTACTTCGGATGTTGTTCACCACCCGAACTAGGTGATGAGTGGTGGAATACCCCTTCCTGAACCCAAACTGATCCGGCAGGAGAATGTTATTTTCCTCGACACACCTGAGCAAACGATTAAGAATTAACTTCTCGAACAATTTTCTCAGCGCTGAAAGGAGGCTTATTGGTCTGTAGCTTGAAGGCGTTGTTTGATCTTTCCCGGGTTTGTGGATCGGAATGATTTTGGCCTCTTTCCAGATGCTTAGAAATTAGTGCAGTTCCAAGCATCTGTTGAAGATAGCACTCAAGAGCGAGTGGGCTTTGGTGTTTATCTTTTTAGGATCAAATTGAAGATCCCATCAAACCCGGGTGCCTTCATGTTTTTATTGCTCTTCAGCGCTGAGCAAATTTGTTCGATAGTAATCCTATTATCCGGAGGCACGACACAAGGGGAGGCATCTAGATTATTGACGCATTGCGCAACCTGACCTTCAAGCGGACTTGGGATGTTTGAGCCAAGCAAATGCGATGCGGCAATATGATTGCCGATCGCATTTGCTTTCTCCACTGGGGCTAGCAGGATAGAATCATCGACCTTCAGAAGAGGAACGAGTTTGGGTTGCGTGTTTGGGACTTTGGCTACCTTCCAAAATGGTCTCGAGCTATCATCCAAATTTTGGATGACACGTCCGAAACTCTCGTTTTGGAGCGAGTCCATTCTGGAAGCAATCTGCCGGTTCAGATCGGCCACTTCCAGATCACCTGTCCTCTGGAACTGGCGTCTACGAACATTTCGTAAGCGGATCAGAAGTTGGGTGTGGGAATCAATGGCAACAAACTTACCCCTTACAGGAACTCGTCGGACGCACGCCTCGTCAGCCACGGTTATGGCTTGTTGGAATCTTTCCGGCTCACGGTTGATGCCATCGATGGAGTCGAGCGATCGATTTTCGTCAATGTTCCGATCGACGATTAGGCCGAACTGTGACCAGTTCACATGGTGGTAGTCTTTTCGCTGGTAGGTTGGAGCAGGAATCACGTTGACACCGACCTCAGCCACCACCGGTTGGTGGTCAGAGCTGAGTACGTTGTGCGCCACCGGCTTTGACATTGTAGTGATCGTCAGGAAAAATTCCAGCGTGGATGGATTTCCCGCCGGAGAGATGAATGTTGGTCAATCCGGAAACAGCACCGTGTACAGCCCATGCTGAGAGTGGTCGAACAACAGTCGACCGTTCTGGTTACGTTGGTAGTTTTTCCATGCATCGTGGCACGCGATCAGGTCCCCACCGATGACGAAACGAGAGCTGGTACGTGTGATGGTGGTTATGTAGTTTTTAAATTTGATTGACGCTTCGTTGCTAGCAGCACACTGTCGAGAGCAGTAAACAGCGATGAACCGGATGCTTCCATTCGATGTTTCCACCTCCACACCAAGGGCCTCGATAACGGATGTGCGGATATGTGGCAGAATGTGGCAGAATTTTATCCCTTTCTTCACGATGATCGTTACACCACCCCCCACCCCCCTGGGGCTGGTGCGATCAAGCCGGATGAAATTTTGGTCAAGCAACCGGAAGCTGTCACCAAACTTTAAGTGGGTCTCGGTTAGTAGGCCCACGTTGATGTTTTGCTTGCGGATGAAGTCGGCAAGCTCGAAGCTTTTTGCTCGAATAGAGCAAGCGTTCCAGGTGGCGATGGTTAGCGCTTTAGACGTCATACTGGATGATGAATTTTCCGAGTACTTGGATCTGCTCGGGCGAAGTGCACCGGTCATGTCAACGAAGATCGACATCAGTTCGTCCCCTCATCCAAATATATCATCGCCCTGCCATCATCCGTTGTGGGAGGTTAGTATTCGTGCGGTCAGCTGACCGTAAGCGCACTGTAGCTCTGTTCGACGAAGATATCGCGAAGCAAAACGGCGTGGGCCTGCCAACCGAGACGCCAAAGTTGTGACGCTTTCGGTGCTGACAGAACTCATCCCGGCTTGATCGCCGGCCCCGAAATTGAAGAATGATGTAACGTCATCGTAATGAAGGATTTTGTTCTGCTGCATATCCGCATCCGTTATCGAAGACGCTGTGTGAAGTGGAAACATCGAATGGAAGCATCCAGTTCATCGCGTTTGCTTTCTCGACAGTGTGCTGCTAGCAACGAGCGTCAATCAAATTACATAACCACCATCACGCATGCCAGCTTCTCGTTTCGTCGTGAAGTTCTGATCGCGTCTCCGTCTCATGGATACAGCGAACGGTCGACTGATGTCGGCCGCTGATGTATTTCAGTTGATAACATTCATCTCCGGCGGAAATCCATCCGCGCTGGAATACGTGACGATCACTATCAAAACCGTGGCCTGGCATGCAGCTCTGTTCACCAACCGGTGGTAATAGTCGTGGCCTACCAGCCAGATACCGCCGTAATATTAAACACAATCGTCGTCAGACGAAATCGATGTCGATATCGATGGCGATAACCGGAAAGTCAATGTAACCGTGGCTGATGAGCGTATCCGGCGGATGCAAGTTCGACGCGTGATTCCCCACGCCTTCAGTCATACGAGATATTCGTAGACGCCCAGTTCCAGATGATCTAGTGAACCGACAGTGCTTTCAGGAATGGACTCATCCGGAGTTTCGGACGTAATCGGCTGGATGATAGCTCAGTTGATACAGAGGTAATCAAAGTCCCAGACACAGCCAAACTTCTAACGAGAGGTCGATGATTCTATCCTGCTAGCCCCAATGAAGAAACAGATACGTCGGCAATCATATTGCCCATCGTTTATGGCTCAAACATCCCAGTCAACTGAAGGTTACGCAATGCGTCCAGTAATCAGATGCCTCCTCGACCTCCGGATGTCGTGAATATCAGTTCGATTTGCTCAGCGCTGAAGGCAGTAAAACATGAGGCGCAGATTTGATGGGATCTTCAATTTGATCCTAAGATAGGCATAAGTACTCCTCTGCAATCTATCTTGGAGTAACTGGGACTGCACTGAACTCTAGGCGTCTGGAAGACCGTCCGATCCTGGAAACCCATGGAGGAATCAGGCAGCAGCTACGGACCCTTCAGCAGCTGAAGAATTGTTCATCCGTCGTTTGCTCAGGTGTGTCAGTACTCCTGCCGGACTCGAACTGAATTTCGGGAAAATCACTCATCACTGGATTCAGGTGGTGTATCAATGTAAACGCTGTATCAAGTCCTGTCTAACAGTGGAACGTCAGCGACATTAATGTCTGGCACGGTTTTGAAACTAGCCCATACAAGCTGCCTTCAACTCCTGCACCTTGTAAAACGCGCAACACCTCGGCAAAGGCAAAGACAAGTATCGTGAATGGTGTCTTTCGAACTGGGTCCTCGATGGCAGTGCTACTGGGTAACATAGCCAGGCCTGTTGACATCTGCACTGGAGCATTCCTCCTCTTGATAGTTGCGTGTTTAAAATGTTCTGAATGATGCCGCAGTAACTGTCGGAAGATGCCTCATCAGATAACTGAAATAGGCCTCAACGATGCTCTGTCTTGTGCGCCGACTATGCTGGATATGGAAATCAAAGAATCAATGCCTCTGACTGATAACCATGTTCCTCTGCCGTCTTGGAAACTGAGCCTCCTCCGGCGTGCACTATGGATGGCTGGAATCGAGTGAATCACCAAATGTACATATCTGGGTCTGCTGGAGAAACTTCTCTTCCACGTCTGTTGAAGGAAGGGCATTAGTCAAGTGCTCTGCCTTGGATGAAACGTGCCTTTGGGTGGTCAGTATCAACTTGACGTATTTCTTCAGTTTGCATTTAAGGCAGACACCCTCGTGTGTGTGTGGATGTTAGCTCTATTTTGATTTTGGAATCACTCTTCAGTTGTCAAATCCGTCAGCTGAAGAGCTGTGTGGCCAGAACAATAGGCATCCTTGAAATCAGGCTGCCGCGCAAAGTGTAGTGCAAGTGATGGCCGTTACAAATGTAATTAAGTGTTTGAGAACATTGTCATGAAGTGATCTGGATCAGGCCGGAGCCGCTGGTTGAAGTTGCCGGTAGTTTCAATGCTCATCTCTGCAGTGCCGCAAATAACAGTGTAAATCTGATAGCATCAATGAGCCCGTCGACTTACAGAAGGTAGTGACTCCAAATCAAACAAACAAATAAACACGGAGGCTGTACAGTAATATTTGACAGATTGACTGCGTGTGGGCATTATACGTCAAGCCGACTACAAGCAGCTTCAGTTCTTTTATACGGCAGAGAAGGTAGCGGGTATTTTCAAGCGCACGAAACTGTCACTGCAAACTGTCACGCAGCCGCAGAAAATATCTGTTTGGCAAGCCATCACCTGTGGCTTGGCAACATTTTCAACCAAGTACGTGAAGAAGTGTTTGAATAAACGTCTGCTGCCTCCTGAAGAAGCGGCGATCCAGGCTGTACATTTAATCTGACGAGACTGACTACCGTAATGAAAGTTGAACGACTATCAAGCCGACTACTATACGGCAAGGAAGGTAGCAGATGATTTTCAGCGCGAAACATGCTGTTATCTGCCGCAACGAAAGTTCTGAAAATATCCTGGTTTGGCAAGCCGTATCTGTACTGTGGCTTGAAAACTGGCATTTTCAACCGAAGTACGTGAAGAGTGTTTAACGTCTTAACACTGCAAACACGGTTGTTCATGCTGTTTTTGGCCGGATTTGGTATCCCAGCAGCAAATCTGATGTGCGCCGCCAGCAACGTGCCGTGATTTGGGACAGAACCCCTCCCCTTGACTCCGCCCAGTGAAATACTGGGTAACCATCAAGCGGGAACTAGAAGACCAAAACTGCTGGGACGAGCGGCAACTCAAGGACAAACTGGCTTTCTGCGGCGAAGAAGGTGGACGAGTGGCTGTGCAAATCTGATGGCGGGAATCAAGCGTAGACTCGGCGAATTCGGATTTGGAAAACTAACTGGATATTTTCTGGGTTTTATACTATTGAACTTGAAAGAAATTTAATTTGTTTTAAATGACAATTTACCATTACGCGTTTTCCACGATAAATTTGACCGTATCTGCCCAGGTCGCTATATCCTTTGATTTGCCATCCCTACTTCCGTGAACAAACTGGCAGTCTACAAACCATATCAGGCCTGCAATCTTTGCAGCTCCGATGAGCAAACAATATTCGTCGATAGAGATAATCATTTTCTTAGCAGAATAACAAATTATTATAATTATTACAACCCAAAGATGAAAACTAAATCTGTATCACTAAATATGAACATGTGCAACCATCAGCCTAAGTTGGATTTATTGATGAAGCAATAAAACTCAAATGTACCCAAATACTCAATTACCTACATTATTACTATACGCGGACGCAGTCACAAATCCGTCTCTTGATTTATATCTGATATAACCTGCACTCCTATTTCACACCGTCATCACCTTGGAGCCAGGTAGTTAGTAATTTCAGTCTTGCATTCATGATTCATATGCATGGTTTTCATTATTTATAGTTATGAATTCATGAGCTCTGGAATTTCCTTGGAGTAGCACCAGTGAATATCTGAACGTGTGTATAGTAGCTTTCGTCATTGATAGTGAATTTCCTTAATTATTTGCTGGATTACTCGTGTATTAAATCAAGTCATAAGGTGTTCTTCAAAATCACTCTTCTTGTGCGACGCGTCGTTTTGAAAGTATGGATTTATTTCCTTGTTTAATAGATATCAGATAAAGAAAATAATTATGCTGATAGTTTATGGAAGTGATGGAGTACTGTGGAGCTGTAGTGATGCCGTGTTGAGTGGAACTGGGCGGTAATCGATCAGGCACATTTTTCCTTCAAACTACGCATGATTGAAATGTTCGCTTTCAGTTGATCCCGGAACAATCTTCAAAGTTGTCGATTTGAGTTAATCTGTGGGAACTGTTTTGTGGGTTTTCTGGACCGTTTTTGATTGTATTATAAAATGTCGTAACATTTCAAGATTATTTACCAGTTATTTTCAATAAATGCTGCTAAAAATCTGCAGAATAATTAATTATACGTTGTAAATAAACACGGCGTCATGCATGATAAGATACCCGAAGCATATTTTTACTATGCGAAAACGACTAAAAGCAAATATTTCAGTGAATATCTCCAGCTCACCAACTGGACATTCACTCAACTTTTGATTTGATAACAATCCACCGCAGGCAATTCATTACTCATCGAATAATTCATACATATTCCGCTGTCGACAGACACGTCTATTCCACGAAGTCCTCCTCCTTTTCGGCCATTAACCAGAATTAACGAGCAGAAATTTATTTTGCTATAACTTATGAGAAAACTAATTTCCGAAAACCTTCTCCATTTATTATCACCTTCGCGCGATTTTCACCGAAATACCGACCAACCGCTTTCCGAACGAGCGTCAGAATACACACTCGCCACAAACTCCCGGCTTTGAGAGGCTGATTTTCACTCCATCCGCCTTCGCGATAGCAGCGCTAATTTTCACCCGCCATCTTCATCTTGCTGCCTGCCAAAGCATTTATTTGTCGAACTCCCGGGGCTTCGAAAAGCCAGTGGTCGACGTTCGGTAGGCCCGGGGTGTGGCGTTGAAAGGCGCTCAAGAAGCTGTAACACTTCAAAAATTTAAACTCCTTCCTTATATATCCAGCTGTTGGTTACAACGCAACGGAGTGAGTTCAGGAGAAAGGTGAGCAAACTGAGTGTTGATAAGTTTGAGCATTTCTCCACGTCCCTTCTCGGTAGATATGGGATATCGGAGCGGTCGGTTGAGGGCGACCGAGGGCATTCATTTTTCATTCTCGAATTGGGGCTTCTTCTCCAAACACAAACTAGGGATGGTTTTGTCCGCCCAGTCATACGTCTCGATTTTCGCTGAATACTAACCTTCCAGCATTGTCGGCATTGATAAATGTTTAAAAATTTGAGTTTTCCACCGGTTCGAAGTGGAGATGCTTTTTATTTTCTGAGGAGGTGAAAATAAAGCTGTTTCTGCATGGCACAAATGTTAGCTGAGTTAGCCAACGCAGGGTTAATTGTGCTTCAATGAACAGACGGGTCCTGTTTTGTGTCAATGGGAAATGGTCGAAGAAGATTTCGAGAGACAGTTATAAATCGTTTTGGCTGCCTTCGGATGGGGTTGAGGGGAAAATCGAGGGTTCGGAAAAATTGTATTTGAGACATTTAAAGACCGTTGCCGGTTTTTGTCGGCCAGTTCACGGTATGAGTAAGCAGACAATCTTAATAACTCAAAGGATTGGATATTGAAATGTTAAGCTTTGTCAATTTGAAGTTGATGCATTTTCTGTTTAACGAGTTCATGACTTTTAAGAATGTACTTCATGGCGGCACTTTAATTCCTTGTGAAAATAAAAAGTCGTTTTGGAATTGCTCGGATAAATCAACCCTAAGAAATTTCTGTTCATAACATTATGCAATTGTTAGAAATTTGTGGTGATGGCTCGCTAGGCTAAATGTTATTCATAGGTGTGCCGATAATTATTGTGACACTCTAGATTGATTTCTTAACCGGCTGTACATAGTTATCGAAATGAAACCACATTTTTACAGTAGTTCAGTATAAGTATTTCAGCTTACATACGTTGGTTAAGGTCAAGAATGAGTTTAAGTAAAAGGCTCGATTTTTGTGATTGATGCCCTCCATCAGAGCTTGTACGGTCGTTTCCGGTAAGTTTCGCTCAGTTTTTTTTTGTCCACTTCCTCATTATTTCCATTTCGTTATTCGCCTCTTCTTTGGTCTTCCGAAGTTCGCGCTTCATTATGACCCAATAGGTTTCGATCTAATGGAGCTCAGGATAGTTTGGTGGGTTCATGTCTTTTGGTACGGAATCTACAAAATAAGCCGCGTGCCACGCCAAATCGAGCCAAAACTACGGTTTTTATCGTGCTGTATCAAAAAAGACAAAATAGTATTGTAAATTTCACCGTTTATGATGCCTTGGGTAACGAATGGTTCGATCTGTTTACCACAAGTACATATGGCCTGCCAAATAAGGTACTTCGAAGCGGATGTTGACAGCTCCTTCTGTTTAGAATGGTCAAACACAGCAAACCTGTCCTTACCCGTGAAATACACTGTTAGTTATAATGTATGTAACTATGGTGGTCTTGCAGATACCTCTTGTGCCCCTTTGCACGAAGCACCTAGCTCCAGTTTCCTTTAACTCATCCATCTCTCCACAATGCCAAAAGAGTTCGAGGCCGTTAGCCCCATCTCTTCAATGGATTCGCCGCATACCATACCTGTATTGTACACTAGCACGCGATTCTGGAAGTAACTTCCCAGAATCTTGTAGAGGTACCTAGGAACATGAAGGCGTTGGATTGAGTCGTCTATGGCCACCGCAACTGGCCCTATTGAACGCATTTCTCACGTCAGGGTGACCTGGTGGCTTCCCTGTCTTTGGTAGCAATACTACAGTCTGGATTTTTCAGGCGTCCGGAAAGACACCCTCGTCCAATCATCTTTCCATCACCACCCTGAAGACTTCGAGATCCATCAAGAATATAGAATATTATCCAGTCCCGGTGCTTTGTCCACCTTTAGTGACTTTGCTATCGCAATAAGTTCTTAGTTCATCACCGTCGCCTCGTCGTCGACCCCCGTTGTGTCGTTGTCAATGCCCACGTTGTCACGGGTGTTCGGCTGAGCCGCTTACTCTTCCGTCGCTATGACAGCGTTAAGGTCTGAGATCCTGGAACGCTGGTCATGCGACAAACCTACGGCAGCGGTGGCCCAGTGGACTCAGGTCATGATTCGGAAAGAGTCCTCCAACGACCACCTGCACCTGCACCCTGGTGATTGCTCGGTTGGAGCCACCGTTCTTCTGGTTTTGGCCATTACTATTCGATAGGCACCACCCCACATGCCTTCAAGGCAGGCTCGCTTGCTGGCCTTTATCTCCCTCTTTAGTGCAGCCTTTTTGGCGACTCTTTGCGCCCTCTGTCTTGCGTGGAGGCATGTTCTTCGGAGGTCGGCAATCAACTCCGCTCACCGGCGATCTTTCATTCCTTTGTTTGACTTCCCGCGGCATGGTCACATCGTACGCTCGAGTAAATNGTTATAACGAGTCGTTCGCCCCAAGGTTCCTGGTTTATCCTAAGTTTCGTTCCCTCTCAAGCGCCTCTTTGAATGTCTCTACATCAAAGTAGGATGTCCTCCACCTGCGGGCAAATGGAGAAGATGCTCTCCCTTGCGCACGCTGCTTTGTATTGTGGACGATACTATAACGAACCGCCAAGTGGTCGCTATGGGTGTAGCCATCATCCACCCTCCAATTATTAAGCAGCCCAGGACTGCTGAATGTTGCATCGATTATCTATTCCGCTCCATTTCTATAGTAGGTACTCTTGCTACCAACGTTGTTTAGGATTGAGCCTAGCCAAGGCCTCCATAAGAATCTGGATTGGTAAGGTGGCTCCCACACTCGAGCGCCCAAGCGTTGAAGTCTCCCGCTACTACCAACGGGTACGAGCATCTTAGAAAACTGTTCAATCGACCATCTTGGCGGATGCGTAGCAGCTGCAAAAGAACATTCCATTCACTTTTACAACCGCGAAGCTTTGGTTTGTGGTAGACACAACCTCCTGAAGCGGGTACTTGCCATAATGCCGCTATATTGGATCTGTCCGCAACCCAGTTGCCGTTGCCGTCTGAGATGCGGTATGGGTCTGAAATAATGGCGATATCCGATGCCGACTCGTGAACTATCTGACACAGCAGCTGCTGGGCGGCCTCACAATGGTTCAGGTTTAGTTGGGTTACCTGCATTACGATTGGCTCATTGGAATACCCTTAGCGGCCGGGCACTTGCCATCCCTCCGCCCATGACGTGCTCATTGTCCGGTTTTCCGGCGCACATCAAGAATTTGGGGGGAGCTTTACAATTCCGTACCTAGTGGCTTGTGCTCCCACACCTTCTGAACATGTTGCTCCTATTTGGGCCTTTGCACTCCCAGGACATGTGTCCGCTCTCTAGGCATCTGAAGCATGCCTTCGGTGGCTGCTGTAGGCTAAGTGGGCTTATGGGCCATTCCACCTTCACCTTCACCACTTCCAACGCCGCGTCAGCGTCCACTGCCGCTACCCTCATGGTTTTCATCTTTATTCCGAGTGAACCCTTCCACAGACGTATGTCTAAGACGGCAGCCTCGACCATGCTCTGTTCCTTTAGTGCAGTGGAGATCTCGTCTACCTAAGTGATCTCATGCAGGTTCTTATACTGGCGCGACCTGTCTTGCTAAGGCCTGTCTTGCTTGGTCTCTATAAGCCGGGTCCTTTAGTTAGGTCGTCTTTTTTAGGTCCAGGAGCATCTTGCCGGTGCGGATACGGCGTATAGTCCACACATCCTTCCGACGCCAGTTTAGCGTCTAAGCGCATTGCTTTCAAGACCACCGAGTACTTTGACGCCTCGGTCTTGACGACGAGGGTCTCTTCGCTTCATCGGGTCGTCGTTTGTCCTCATCTTAGCCTTAGATTCTGCTTCTGTGCTAACAATAGTTGTTGTCATCGGGGCCCTGCCACTCGGGCCTCTTGGCGCTTGAGACAACACGCCAGCTGGATGCAATGCCTTTGGCGCTGGGCTTAGCGCCAGGGCATATCTTTTTGTGGCCAGCCAGAGCTGGTCACGTGGAGGACCCTCTGACCCCGCCACCGTGTTCGCGTAGGTTCGTTTCCCTATGGGGGCGTCCAACACTAGTGAAGTCTCCCACTGAGACGGACTCTTCCGTCTAATTCTGCGTCGAGGCTATCTCCCTTGCCCTTTCCGTGGCTGCTAGCCGTGTCAACTCTCTGGCACTTTGGTCAACCAGGAGGTTAGGTTCCAGCTTTTCCTACGCCTTGCATGCAGCCCGAATTGTCATGCGCAGCCTAAGGAGGCTAAGTTTCAAGTCCTTAGCAATGTAGTTGCGCTATAACGTAAACCCTAGTAGCACACATGGTGCCATTCGGTTGAAGTAACATAGATATGACTTGCTAAGTTATATTTAAGTTACTACAACTAATTATGATCGTAGTGTGCTACTTGGGAAGTCGATGATCGCATCCAACTGCTCGGACACCTCCATTATTTTAGGAAGGGTTTCCCGCATCCTATCCATGGCCTGGATAAGTCCTGGCCCACCCATATCCACGCCTAGCTTGGTGGCACCTGCTTCCGATGCCATGACACTTCCGCAAGTGTCGGGCACGCCAGATCCCACCGTTTTACGCTTCACTAGGTCGCCTTTAGCGAACGGATTCACTTTCTCCTGGGGTTTCGTCTTTCCTGAGATATTAGCAAATGGCTTTACCTGTTGCATTCGTACACGTGATCGCGTTTGATTTAGTTGAAAAAATGGAGAACGTAGTGATTTCGAAAGCAATTCCCTTGTGTATCCTAAAATTGGTGGTTCGTGATGTGCTAAACGGTGAATCGTACCAGGCTGTCGCTAGGAAGTACAGTATTAGCAAAGCAGCACTCGGGAAAATTATATTGAAACAAAAAATGTAGGAAGTAAGCGCAAAACGGATAAATAAACGGACATCAAGATCCGGTGCGAAGTCAAGAAATACCGAAAAACCGAAACCCTTCAGCTATCAGTTTCTAATCGAACTGTTCGTCGCCATCTGGTAGCACAGGGATCAGCAAAGCAAGCAAAGCCAAACGGCTCAGGTTTGCTATTGAGCATGCTGATAAGCCCGTAGAGTTCTGGAAAACGGTTCTTTGGATGGACAAATCACAATTTGAGCTCGAAAGCGGTAGGTTCGTGTGTGGTGCAGATCGGGTGAGGAGCTTCAGGAGCGCCACATCCAAGGAGCGGTGAAGCATGGAGGAAGAAATGTGATAGTCTGGGGGTATTTTTCGTGGAGTGGAGTGGATAGCCTAACGAAAATCAACGGGATGTTGACGGCAGATTCTTACATTAACCTCGTGCGAGAAAATCTGGAGGTGTCGCTGATCCAGACGGATCTTGAAGAGAAGTTCAGCAGGGCAACGACCCAAAGCATGCTGCCAAGAAGACCAAGTCTTTCTTCCGGTCTTGTCGGATCAAACCACTATAATGACGTCAACAAAGCCCGAACCTCAACCCAATCGAGAATTGTTGGCCACGGTTGACAAAACTGGTGTTACCAATAAATTCAACTATTTTGAAGCCCTGAAGCTGCGCTTGGGAAGAGCTTGATCCACAGCACTTAAGGTCCTCGGTGGAGAGCATGCCGAAGCGCCTGCAGCTGGACCTGAAGGCCAAACGAGGACACATAAATTAATAAAATGCGTTTATTTTACTTAAATTTATCTTCCCGGTAGCCATAACAATGAACAAAAATTGATTTTTTTCATTTTAAAGTCGAGAAACTTGGAAGGAATATGAAAAAATTTATATAAAAAAGGACTGCAGTGCGTTTACTTTAATTTGAAACAAATAAATGAAAGAATTTCAATGGTACCAAGCAAATCAAGTGAACATTGTACCAAAAACCTCAAACCCGCCAAATTGCCCAGAGCTACGACCAATCGAGATATTGGGCTCTGATAAAGCGGAAGCTTTCTGAAAAGAAGCAAGGAATCAAAGACATCAACCACTTCCAGCAAATTTGGACAAAGACGGCTCCTACGATTTCTGAAGAGTCTGTAGAACCTTGGAAGGAATATGAAAAATTAGATATCAAAAAGGACTGCAGTGTGTTGACTTTAATTTGAACCAAATAAATGAAAGAAATTCAAAATATTGAGCCCGTCAAGGTGACGAATTTATTCTTGCTTTGACCTACCCCGCATGGGGATGCACAGTGGGCAAGAACTGATGAAAACGAAGGACAAACTGTGTATCTTTTGTCGCTTTTAAGCGCGACTTGTAAACAAGGCCATTCGCTTGGGAATTGTCTGGGGAAGCGAATGGATTTGGTTTCAATCACCACACGGATATGGTTGTGGATATATAGAGCTTATTTTACCCCACTTCCCCTTATATTCTTGAATAACTTATCGACATCTTTGCAGAGGCTCAAGATCAACAGAAGTGTGCTAATCCCAAATGAAATGTTCTGGAAAATCGAATAGAAGTTGTTTCAACTACCGCACGGCGCTGTGAACGACGATGTGGCTGATTTTACCCCACTTCTCCTTATATTTTTGAAATTTTATAGATATTTTTGCACGAAGTGGCTCAAGATCAACCAAATAAAGATTGGACTCGAAAAAAATGCGACACTTTGTTTTGGGTGTAACTTTTTATCGCGTGGGTAAACATTAATGAAATTTTGGGTAAAACTAGTTTAGAGTGTTATGTGTGCAAAATTTTATCGCGATCTGTCAAGTAGTTTTCAAGATGCATTCGAAAGAAGAAGCGCTACGCCAGCAAATCTTGGGCGCGGTGATCGATAATCCTGGTGAGATGGATCGGCAAAATGCTTGGAATCCACCATTCCACCGTGTCCCGCGTTATGAAGATGTTCCAGGAGACGAAGACCATCGAGCGGCGTGCTGGAAGCGGCCGAAAACCGAAAACGGAATACCCAGAGAAGGCGCGGAAGATAAGGCAGTACTTTAAGAATAACCCGAACCTTTCCACCCAAGACGTGGCCAAAAAGGTTAATTCGTCGAAGTGGTTTCGTACAGCAGACCATGAAGCGGGCTAGGATACGTGTTTTTAAGGTCAGGAAGGCGCCAAACCGGACCGTTGTTGGTCAAGCCAGGCTGTCTCGTCATGGACGACGAGACATATATCAAGGCGGACACCAAAAAAAATCCACGGCCTCGAGGTTTTTTGTCGATACGTCCCGCATGGAGGTTCCGGAAAAGTTCCAGAAGAGAAAGATGGACAAATTTGCGAAGAAGTACCTGTTGTGGCAGGCGATCTGCGAGTGCGGACGGTACAGCAAGCCGTTTGTTACAACCGGCACCATAAACGGGCATATTTATCGAGAGGAATGCTTGCAGAAGCGCTCGCTGCCTTTCCTCCGCTCTCACCGTGGTCCCACGCTGTTCTGGCCGGATCTCGCTTCGTGCTATTACGCCAAGCCTGTAATGGATTGGTACGAAGCGAAGGGCGTTAATATGGTCCCGAAGGAGTCGAACTCGCCAAATACACCAGAACTTCGTCCGCTCGAAAAATTTTGGGTGATAATGAAGGAGAAGTTGAAGAAAAGCGGAAAAACATTCAAAACCGATGAAGCTTTGAAGAAAAATTGGGAGAAATTGTGTAAGGAAGATGGACAAAGCCTCGCCCAAGGTCTCATGAGCAGTATTAAGAGAAATGTACGAGCATTCAGCTTTTGGGGGGGGGGGGGGGTCCGGGGGGAATTGAGAAGTTTTTAAAATGAGTAGTATTTAAAGTATTTAAAAATATGAAAAGTATTTAAAATGCACTTTTGATGATCATTTTTGTGTGTCTCATTTTTTTCGAGTCCAGTCTTCATTGAACTTATGAACTCATTAGAAAAGAAAAGAAAAAGTTCATCAGTGATTATTCGGTAGTAAATAGATGTTATTTTCAGAAGGATGTGTTTTAAGGAAATGACGCGTGTGATTGATTTATTATTTGACAGGGCGAATTGCAAATACCCATGAATGGACAAAATAAATGGCACTCTTCTCGCCTCTCCAATCAATCCCAGAAGATTCCGAGAGCCACCCAAAGGAGTACTGAGAAGGATGACAATTCGGTACCCCAACCAAAGCTATGATTTACTTTCTCCCGCAGCTGGAAACTGAATCTCCAACCGCTGGCAGCAACATTTACAGTATGTATCTTAGAAAACAAAGTAAATCATCAAAACGGTACGCTTACACATCATCGCAAACAACATTTAAACCATGCAGACAAACTGAATTACGCTTCGTTAGCATACATTGAATCAAACTGGAAGAGCTTACCGGGCCGAGCGTAAGTTGGTCTTTCCTGAAATTTATAACACTATGTCAATTGCTGCCACAAATTCTAACAACCGGTAGCGGCACCGAAGCGACACAACAACTTTATTTCTATTTACATTTAACATATTGAATAATCAGAAAACCGACAGAACTTTTCAACTTGTCCCCCTTTCCGCCGTCCGGTCCGAAAATCCCGTGAATTGTGGGCTTCAAAGTTTGGTCATGTTGTTGTTCGTCAGCCCCGAGGCTCCACTGGCTTCGCTGCCTTCCACATAGGCAATAAAATTTATTGAGGATAAACTGGCCTGTATTTTGTGTGTATGTGCGACTTACTTATTATGCTCCGTGTCCCGTTCTTTCATAGTTATTGTTGTTACACACAGACTTATGGGCATATGGAGGTTGGTGTGCTATGTGCCCTCCGGTGCTGCCCTCGGATTCGAGAAGAAAATCCGGAAAACAGGAAAACATAAATTTCATCTCCGCCATTTAACCAACGGCACTGTGTCTCCGGACTTAATCTTGACAAGCCAGTCCCTTCTCCTCCGTGCCAGTATTTGTCTCGTCGTCTCGGTTCGTGTCTTGCTGGAGATTGGAGAGTGACAGTTTTCATTCCTTCCACCGGGCAACCGTCATCCGCTAGCCAAAGTTGACTGGTGTCAGATCTTGTATACTGGTTCCTTTACAACTAGTGAGCTCTGTAATACTGTAATACGAATACTGTGCCACATTGCCAGATGGAAACTGTAAATTTTATTCATCAAATCATTTGGCATGCAGCCGGTTGCTTGGATGTTGTGGGATTATAACAAGGGGTCCAACGATCAATGTTGATTTCTTATGTAATGAACGGAATGTCATATTATAAGATTAACAAAACGAACGGAAATTGCAAGTAAGACAAATTAGTTGCAAATGCATAATCAAATACTTGTGGATACTTTCAGTGACCCCCCTGGTATTGGAAAAGCATTTGGCGTGTTGCTCAGTTTGCGCTTCAATTTCGGTGGACTGCGATTCTAGTTGAAAAGCTCAGTATCGAGATGTCACCGTAGGTCACAAAGTGAGAGAGCAATCAGGTTATATAATCTATCGGTATCTTTATTGTGTCCCTTTTGACTAGAGCACTGAAAATCGTACAAGTCTTGAGACCATTTGCCGTTTTCTGCTGGCGGTGACATTTCAATTCCTGCAGGATAAGAAAGATGGTCGTCCGTCTTTGGAGTGTCACATAAATCTGGTGTCTTATATTCTGAAACACAGAGGTTGTTGCTTTCAGGCTGGCTGGGTGTCAGATTAGGAAGAGTAGGTCTTTTTATTTATAGCCGTCAGAGTGACAACTCGAGTGAATATCATTTTGAAACGTGAAAGTTGTGAAATTAATACTGTCATGCATGGATTGTTTTATTGCTGCAGGTAGGGAAAGTAGGGTTTCAAACAGGGGTGTTATGGATGTACGCAGCCGCATTCGGGAATGCGGAAAAATTGAAGACGTTTCACCTTGTATATCATGCGAATGTTGAGTAAATTCTATTGAAAAATATATTTCACTGTTTGGCAGAATTGAATAATAAGTGGTTCCTTTTTTAAATTAAAAAACAGAGCTTTTCTATTTCGTGAAAATACATACTAGTTTGAAAAAAAGAACCAAAATTGGACACATCCGTTACAACCCCTGGTTCCAAATGCAAGTCTGGGGCAAAATGTTTTGCAATTTTTGAACCTGATTAGCATTGGATTTCCAATGCGAGTGTCCAACATTAATTTCCTCGTTCTGTATCCTTTTGTCACAACTTTTTTTTTAGTTCCTAATGAACAACCACTGAGATAGAGGAGTTTCCAAACATTGTGTTGTCAGTACTTGCGAGAACCGACTCCAAGGAGCGCTGTAAAAACAATTAGAATTGCGGGTACGGTCGAGGGAATTGACTTCTCGAATTCATGCATTGGTGCTTTTTGAATTGTAAAGTGCTTCTAGAATACTAAGTTGAGAGCAGGTGAAAGCTTATGGAAAAGAGAGTCAAATGGTTACTATTTTATAGACAACTCAAAATAAACGAAAATACACAATAGGTAAAGAAAACATTATAAAAAGCAAAATAAAACTTCGCCAAAGAGATTTGAACCAAACAAATCTTTGATTATTTATAGCAATAGATTATCTGTTGATCAATAAGTATTGTATGATATACTGATCCATTTAGTAAACATTACTAATCTACGAATTCAACTGCTAACTTACAAGAGACTGTAATCGATTTACCTAATTTTAGGTAGTAGTAACCTTTTATTTTAGTACTTTTCAATTTTCGTGTAGGATTTAACATTACACACTTAATCATAGCTTCTCTGTTTGGTAATATTTTGTGCAGTTTTTGCACAGCAAAACGCAAAATTACCCAAAAGCCAGTATTAAATTAAAAAAGAACATGATATTTCAGTTCTTTTTACAGATTACAGAATAATCTGCATTTTTATGTTGTACTAAACAGTCAGTTGAGTTTGAAGAAGTCGTAATTAATTTGGGCAATGGTGATGATTGCCTGCTTCTTTTTTCTCTTTCTGTCAAAAATTCTTTTTAGCCATTTTCGGTAATAAATCATGATTTACCTTTGTCTGTGCACGTTCACTGAGTAGAACTGTGTTTTTCTGACTTTTTAAAGAACATTTTATTAAACAAAACAATATGAATACATTATCTTCCTAAGAAAATTCATTTTTTGTTCCTTCCATAGGCGTAGCCAAGGGGGGAGGGGGCAGAGTGGGGCCGTTGCCCCCCCCCCCCAACTGTTGATTTTAGTTTTAGAATTTTAATGTTTGTTTGAATTTTTATTATATATTTTTAATGTTTGTGAGATTCCTCCTTTGCCTCAACGAAATAGCGTGAAGTTGTCTTGATTTTGTAACAAGAAGTAGTAAAAATGTGCAAAAAGTGTACATCTATGAGATTTTTTTCAAATAGTAACGACTAAAAATTTTATAACACTCTTTTCACATTAATCAAGAATACAGCCTAGCTAACCTAACGTATCCAAAAAATAGAGATATTTTACACCTCTAATGGTAACTATTTGACGAGCATTGACTGCTTTATTCCCTGCTAGCTGAAACTTGAAATAGCTAAGTTCAAATCAATTTTCAGTTCTTGGCAATCAACAAACTGAATATTTAAATCAATGTTATAGCTTTCGAAAGCCAAACAATACTTGATAAAGAAACATAATTCATAGTTAGAAAGTGTATAAATCGAAAATGTTTATTTAAAGTATTCATGAGCCAAACCGGTCAATGTTACATCGCTGGTCAATGATTTTCTGTTTAATGATACTATAGGTTCATGTTATTAAGAATATATAATAACTATATAGTTTGATAAAGAATTTTAAAGTATTGTTTCCGTATCCAAGATATTTTAAAAGAGCATATGCTACGATATTTTCCGGGCGAGACGAGACGACTCGTATCCGATTTTGGAATCAGTCATTCAATAAGCGTGTGAGTATGCAAGACAGCATGCTCATCAGAGCGAAAAGTTGCAGTTGTCCTATCCTATTCAAAAATTTAATCCGTTTGTATGAGCATGTGCAAGATTATAAGCATGATTGTCCGCCCGTGGTTGCTACTTCGTTGCTGCCAGATCAGCTGTTATTACACAGAGAACCAACATATGATGCGTGGGACTAGCATAAATCCTTATTATATTAAAACTGGTGATCTCAAACTAAGGCAATAATTGGCACCTGCCTCGCCCGAATGCAGGTCAAATAAGGAAAGGATAGGAATGTGTTGACCTTATGCTCGCTTTAGAATCATTAGAATGTTGAATAACATGATTGGGTTGTTTTTAGTAAACTATAAGCGGATTTCACGCGGCGATTTCTTATTTGAACGTTTTTATATCAACAGTATATACTGTTGGAGCCACTCACAAAAGGGAATAGTGATTTACTTGCTCCAGGATATGGTGGTACGGCGAGCATGGCAAACCAATATTATGGATCACAATTATCTGGTCCACCCTCCCGCAATCCACCACATCTCACCAGGACACATTTTTGTTGTTTTTTTTTTGTTTATTCACTCGATCACTCGCATAACTGAAATAATACGAAACGTGCCATGCCTGATAGCAAAATAGGGCTTGATAAAGCATCGAAACAACCGTTCACAGCCGATGCTCGAAGCAACCTCTTTTTCGTAAACTTTTAATTTTTACAACTGTATCAAGAAAATAGGAGCTTGTTAAGAACAATCTATGCGAATTTCATTGACAAGAAGTTCATCAATCAAATACATACCACAAAAAGTCGAGAACACTCGCATGAACCAAAAAGAAAGCCGCTATCAATTTCGATATTGATTACTTCTCATTCAAAATTTGATTTCAGAAAAAGTTACTTTGCTGATGAGGTTAGAGCACATTGTGTGCATTGTTTTTTTAATTATTGGAAGTTCAAAACAGTTCTTTGATTCATTGTTATCTAGTAGCACTATAAATGGACATTCAAAATGTTTAAGAGTAAGTATAGTCATTTCTAGCATGTAATTGAAAGAAACAAATGAACTTATTTTTTGAACAACCATAAAAAGATTGTTCTATTGAAAAGTTGTGAGCACGGAAAATAAAACACTATGCTTTTGCGGTGTTGCTTTGTTAATATATGCACTGAAAATTTATTTCCGTACGTAAGCTTTCACTCGTTTCTTAAACATGGATTTTGTACATAGAACAAATATCTCGTAAAATGTATGAAACATTCTTAATGGTTATCATATGCTATCATTAAACCTTTTTTATCAATGCACGAAAAGAATTTTGTGAAGATCAACCAATTGCTGCTTCTCTTCAATCGTACTCATACACTTTGGTATTACGGCTTGGGTGGGCTGGAATAATTGATTTATCTCAAAATAAAAATTAAATCGCTATTGAGAGTTATAAGTTTATACTTAGTAATCAAGTAACTTGTAACGAGTCACCATGACCTAATGAGATCTTGCCATAAAAGTTCGAATCTCATGTCAGAAATATTATTAAATATGCTGAACAACTTTTCGCTGTTTGCGCTTTTTTTTTCAATGATATACTGAGTCGATATAAAAGATTTGTCAGTCATTCCTGCATTCACTAGAGAGACGTTTCTTTTTTATTGGTCAAAACATACTCGTAGTACTTTGTGTTGTTTTCGTATAACGAACGAATGTTCTTTCTGTGTCAACAAAAGCTTCGTGCTTTTGACAAATACGCGTTTGGCATATGAAGGTAATTTTTTGGAAAGAACAATTCAATTTCGTTACAGAAATCATCAAATAGATGTGTTGGTCCTACCTTTGATTTCTTAATAAAAGAAAAAAATAATTTTCAGTGTGGGTGAGAGGGTCGTGGAGGAAGAGTACATTTTCAGTACAAACTGTTAACAAACTTGGTGGTTATCCTATACAAAAATCAAACACCACTGTAAAGCGAATATTTCGACACATGACAGTGCCCGCTAGATTTTAGCATGGTTTTAGCATGGTAAGAAACAAGCTAGGCTACTGAATTGTCAATGTAGCAGAACAGCGCAATTCGTAAAATCACTTACGTCCCAAGTAAAACTTCACGATCCATTTGATCACATTGCAACTTCGAGATTTTCAACAATATAAGCCACACTTTCGACAGCACACACACTAAGGCTCAAGCGAGCCAGAGAATCATCGATCATCGACAGTTGCCAGATTTATATCTTTAGATTTTTAACTGATGGGTTTTGGCATGTTCAAAAACTAATAAAACATCTGTACTTAAAAAATTGTGCCAGATGTGTTTTGATGTCTGATGATATATTTCTTAATTTGGAAGCATAATATTTTATAATTTGCTATGTAACATAATCTACCATGAGCAACAATTTTGATAGAAACAATATTCTTCCCTGAGCTGGCAACAATGCTCGTCAGCTGATATTTTCATTCCGCTCAGTTTTCTCCTATCAATTTGTAAACAATCTTTGCACAGACCGAGCGTAGCTTTGTCAATAATTGAAATTAATTCCGGTGAGTAGAATGCCGTAGAGAAGAAGAGCACAATGGGCGGTGTTAATTCGCGAAGCAACGAAGCGGTTTACGCAGGAACAGTTGAGCGGGAATGATCCGGAAGAACATTCATCGCTGAGTCGATATTCACCTGCTCCAGAAGAGGATCTAGGACACTCATCAACGGATCAAAGTGTTCTGTTTGTCGAAGATCCAGGGAGTAGTGATTGTTTTTCAGAACGTGATAAAATAGATAAAAAATGTTCAATGGAATTGATCATCAACTGAGGAATTATTCAATGAACAAATTAAAAAAAAGGTTTCCTATCCTATAATTAAAAAAGGCATGACCGGATACACAGTTTTTAAGGACATACATTCGCGATTTTCTGAGCACTAATCTCCAATACTTTTTAGACTTCATGTATGATATTTTCAGCAATTACTTGCTCCTTTGGAGCATCCTTTGGTTGGCAATTTGAAACCTTTTAGTTTCGCTCTAGCTGTGAATTTTAGTTTCAAACACTTGAAGTGAACATTATTCTAACCTAGAATTTATATTGGGAAAGGACTCGGTCGTGTATGTTCTTAAGGTTTATCCGTCTGCCTATTTGAATCTGTTCTTGTCGTAGACTACGTCTTACTGCAAAGGTAGGGTGTCAAATGAAAATCTAAAAATAGTGTCCGTCACGAAACATCGTTACAAATTAAACGCGTATAACTTAATTAATGTTCGATAGATTTTCATTTGAACATCGGTTGAAAATTTTCCCGCGTATCAAGTATTGCAAAAATGATCGTTTAACAATTGTAAACTATTTTTCGGTATCGTTCATTGTAAACAGATTTTTTCGGTATCGTTCTTTACGGTCTCAATTTCTACGGTTTCGATTTTTTCGGGCAAATCGTAAAGATCGATACACGCAGCTTATGGGATTTTCACTAATAGTGGGAAACCAGGTCTATCTCAATTGTTTCAAGTGATAAACATCCACAGTCTTTGTGGAAATCGCCGAGAGCTGCTGGGAATCACTCGACACACCAGAGCAGCAGAAACCACGTCTTACCTCCTAGACTATCGGTGACCGAAAGAGGACGATGCACGGAGGCGAGAAGCCTCCTTTGACCCTGACTATATGAGCGGGCTAGCGTGTGTGTCATCTCGTTAACCAAGAGCTATGGTTAACTCGCTACAGGTTGTCTTACACATGTCCCACAGTCTTCAGCCGAATTGTTGTACGAGGACGGACAAACAAATCTGTGTCATTGGAGTCCGACTTAATTGGGAATTTCATCGCTACAGGTACCTTACTGGCGAGTTACTAAATATGAGTGCTGTGTCACGTTGGGATAAGGGGTAATTGGTTTCATCCTAGAATATCTCGAGATCCTCACCAGTTAGGACAAATCAGTCTTCAGTAAACTTGACCTAGTGGCCAATCCCTTTCCAGAGATGGTCACACAAGATCGGAATTCGGTCACCACACGGCGCAAGTGTGCATATAATCTTCCAATTTGTGATTGCTATTTCTCAAGAGCCTTACTAGTTAGGCCGATATTTTCTTCTGCAAACATGTGCTAGTGGCCAAGCCCTTCCGAATGGTAGTCTCATGTGTTTGGAATTCTCTTACTACGCGGCGCTAGTGTGCATACGATGTTTGAGATTGATTATGCTGTATCTCGAGAGCCTTACAATTTACGACATTACTTTCTTAAGTAAATTCATTCTAGTGATCAAGTTCATCCGCATGATGATCATATACGTTTGAAATTCACTCACTACGTGGCGCTTATGATAGTAGCCATGCCCTTCGTAAAGGTGGTCACAAAAGTTCAGAATCTGGTCACTGCATGGCGCTAGTGTGAATATAACCTTCCAGTTTCTGATTTCTATATCTCGAGAGCCTTACTAATTAGGACACTTCTTTCTTCAGCTAAATTGTGTAAGTGGCCAAGCCCTTCCGAATAGTAGGTAAATTTGTTCGGAATTCTTGCATTACGTGGCACCAATGTGCATATGGGCTTTAAGTTTTATTATGCTATATATAGAGCATCTTTGTCAAATTCTTCAAAATTCTTCACCTTGCTTGTTACGCGCCTCTTCTTCTTATGTCTGTCGATTCGTTTTCGAGAACCATTTTAACAAGGCTTACTTCCGACATGCTTACAACATGCCCAGCCGACCGTAGTCGGCTGATTCTAGCGGAGTGAACGGCAGAGGTTCTCTTAGCAACTGATACAATTCGTAGTTCGTCTGCCATCGTACGTAGATCGTGCGCAACACCTGCTGTTCGAAGACACCGCTTCAATTTCATCACCGTCGATCTGAGCTCGGAGTTTCACTTACTTTCTAGCTACTATGAATGAGTACAGTGACGTTTTCGAATAAGGGATAATTTGTTTCATTTTATGTTCTTAAGGGAGTCACACCAATTAGGACATATCCGTCTTCAGTAACCTTGTCCTAGTGGTAAAGCTCTTCCTCACATTAGAGCTCACATTTGGTAACTACCAGCTACTAACCTAATCTACTATCTGCAGCTAATCCACTATGTTCCTATTCAAAACTAGGAACCACAAAGAACCTACCCCCTACACTGAATTTGTTTGCATATGGTCGGTGTTGCAATCCGGCTCGAATTAACTGTTAATATTTCGTTTATTGAATGTCCAACGTGCTTGCTAGTGTAAACATGGCGAATAGAGATTTATGTTTGGATATTTAGCAAAATTTTGCCATTTTCTCCGGGACGTGGCTCTTCAAGCGACGCCATGTTGAGCCAGTGCGTGGTATTGAAATTTTCAAACAGCTCAAGAGAAATTTCAACCACACATAATCTTTAGCCGTAAAAGGACGGATTTTAGTTGTTTATGGAGGGAACATGGTAAGCGACTGAAATTTTCTTCTGTCTTCTTGGGCTGCAGGACGTTTGGCAGGACACCATTCTGTGAAATGGTCACACCTTTCAGACAGGAGATATTATCCTTCAAATTATCCAAACCTGCGTAACGCTTTCGATTTCAAAAATTTTAGAACGGCGCCCAATACAGGAATAGAAACATGTGGAATGAAACCCTATTTATCGAAAAGCAATACGCAAGCAATTTCACCTCGTGAGCTATTAAAATAAATATATATTGCAGGAAATTTCAATACTTCCAACCAGGGATTGTTGAAAAACACAGAGTAGTGCAAAATAGGCAGCTTCACCCAATTTCAAGTGTGCGTCTCCTGTTTCAGAAGAGCGCACAAAACGAAAGTGCGAGAGATTTCGTAGCAGCACGAGAGACAGATAGCCGCACATGCACTACTCTTTCAGAGACTCTACTCAGGCTCTACTCAGTGCTCTACTCAGTGCTTTATTCTGTGCTTTGGCTCATTCTTTGGTAAATGGTAGCTAAATGAAAAGTTTTGATGCTAGTAACAAAAAGGCATTGTATGGGTTCATAGAGAGAACATTTTATTAAAATCTTTATTCACATGCTAGTCCGGCCCATGCTGCCGTGTCTGTTTTTTGCACTTGTGTTTGCACAGAGACGAGAAGGGAGAGTGCAATCGTTAGCACCCAAAGAGACGAGAGCAAATTCAAAATGAGATGTGTGGCTTTGAGCGCACGGCACAACAAGGGTGCACGGGAGTACAGATTGCACTTTCACGTCTCTTTGAAATTTAGTGTGCTGTCTGGTAGCAGCGCGTGCTGCACTCAAAGAGATTTGACTCGCACCTTATCCCTGCTTCCAACGAAAACACATGTATCAAATACGGATACACGTGTACTGGTAAGCTTAAGACTAGATTTTGATTTTCATTTTCTCACACATATGTTCAAAAAGATTTATCAATACAAGGACAATGCAATCATTGAATTCGAAAAATAATTAAGAAGTCTTCAACCTTAAACAAATTAAAAAGTACTTCGGAGAAAAATTTCTAAACGCATGCGGCTTTTGGTCGAAAATGACATCATATTTATGCCACGCTCTGATTGTTTCATACTGCCACAGTAACCGTGCCAACGATTTTGAAACACGTGGGAACGCCCGAAGACCAATCATCAGTTCTGGCTGTACTCGTATGTGAGAGACGTGTTCACCGCCCGTGAAAATAAGAAGACTAGAATCATCCCACGTCACCTGCAGCTGGCCATCGGCAAAGATGAGGAGCTGAAAAAAACCTTTCTTCGGTATGGCCATTTCCTGCCAAACGTCCTGTAGCCCAAGAAGACAAGAAAATTTCAATCGCGAACCATGTTCCTTCAGTAAACAACTAAAGTCCGCCCTTTTCAGGACGATCAAATCAATTTACCGACTTAAGAGTATATTTGATTGAAATTTCTCTTGCGCTCATCGAAATTTTCATTACCACGCACCGGTTGATCATAGTGTTGCTTAAAATGAGGGAATGCACCCGTCCCGGAGAAAATTGCCAAATCAATCGCCCAGGTGATATTCGTGGTCAAGTGGCTAGCAGCGTCACCTGTCGTTTAAGCGATTGGCACGAAGTGAGGGTTCAATTCCCGCTCCAGCCTTGTGGAACTTTTAGCAAAACGAAAATGTCCGAATTGGTCCACTGGGTGTCAAGTTAAGTTGTTCGTTGAAATTCGCTGTATTTTCAATGTAAATGTAGACAGATCCATTCAACACTTATAAGCACGTTGGACATTCCGTAATCCAAATATTTTTTACAATAAATTTGACCTGAACTTCAGTTTCTATAAATTTTCGTGGAGAACCAACATTAAAACCTCACACACTCACACACACACACACACACACACACACACACACACACACACACACACACACACACACACACACACACACACACACACAATTTGTTCATATCAACAAGCAGTCCTACGTCAACTTTGCAGTTATGTCACTGACATAACTCACCCTTTTGTTTTTAAATAGATAACATGGGTTAGGTGGGCTAAAACTTACAACGACGCATAAATGCGCAGCTAAAAATAACATAAAAGATATTGTGAAGCGATGTTGTAATATAGAATGATTATAAAAATTATATTTTTACTGCCTGAATGTCTGTAGATTTTGGTCCATCTGCACTTGTAGACGGACTTGCAGTATCATTGCCAAAACGGAAAAAAATAGTTTGCAGAAGCAGATAATTTCTCATCTCCATGCGAAGCGCTAGGAGTGGACAGTAATTTTATTGCTAGAACGAATAGACATGAAGAGAAAGTGTATTGATAGTTCCGTATAGGGCAACGGCAGGCTTTGAAATTGAAAGATACAAGTTTGAAAACGAGCGGAGGGCATTTGAACGGTAGTATCCGATCAGGCACATAACCCATAACTACCCAATGCAGGATAGGGGTGTTACTTCCGCGCTGGGGAGAATACAAAAAAAAACATCAAACATGGAAAAAAATCATTTAAAATTATTATACAATACTTGGAAATTTCATGAAGGGTCCGAAATTATATACCGTATACAGAATACTTCCATTTTTCGTGGTAGGGTAAGATTTCAGCATGCTACCTTACCGGGACCGCGCTCCCTACATTGTGTTGGTTGGACTGCCTCTTAATGTATAGTTGACGCGATACAGCGTTGCTTACTCAACCGCTGGATGCCAGGACAGACGCTGTTGAACTACACCTTCTTGGTGGAAAAACACTCGGCACGCACGTCCTCAACCTAGCTGGAGTCAGAAGGACATCAGTTCCCAGGCTGCACTACCAGCTAAGTACACAACCCTTAGCTGGCGGTATTTGTCATCTCTTGACCCGTGGAAGCATGAGGTAGAATCTAAACAAAAATCAAAGCTATGTTGCACGGACGCAAGCTCCTTTCCAGTTGTCGACTCATCATTTTGTAGCCCTGAAATCGGTACGACAAACTGCTGACAAAATTCGGGCTCTGTTATCATGGACGATGAAACCTACATAAACTCAATTATAAAACTCTGTCGGAACCAAAGTTTTATACCTCGCCGAAGGGAAAGGATGTTGCTGGATAAGTGAAAGTCAAAGTGGTCAATATACGCGAAGGAGTGTCTGCCAAAAAGTTTGCTACCCTTGATCAAACAGCTAAACAAGCCTACAATCTTATGGCCTGATTCCTGCCATTACTCTAAATATGCACTGGAGTGGTACAAATGGAACAATGTCGTATTTGTAGCAAAGGGGATGAATCAACCAAACTGCTCGGAGATTCGCTCTATCGATAATTTCTGTGCTTTTTCTGCCTAAGGCAGTCGAAGGATTTGTTGACTGGACAAAGGTTCGTGGAGTCACCAGTCCCTTATCATGTGAAGACACGCCGTTCTGGCAGTTGTCTTCCGAAGGTCCTCATTTAAATCGACTGGCCCTGCTATAACAAGCCATCGCGTAGGGTATTCTCTCAGGACAACCTGCTGAGAATAGTTCTGCAGCCATAGCCATCACATCAATATCGGAGAAGTTGGCATTATCTAAAAAAATACATCATACACTGAAAGTTAATTTTAGTTTATATTACAAAATCGAAAGTAATACTCACTAATCCATTCGTTGTTTTCAGCAACGAAACTGATTTGTTCTTTTTATGAAGATACATTCGTAATTAATTGCACGCGCAACTGTCAAAAGCACGAAGCTTTCGTTGGCACAGAAAGAACATTCGTACATTATATGGAAACAATGAAAAGAGCTACGAATATTTTGTCACAAATTAAAAAGAAACGTCTCTCTGGTGGTTGCATGCAGGACTGACAGATCTACTTTATCGACGCAAAATGTAATTGACAAAAAAAGCGCCACCACGTGGAATTGCCCAGCGTTTTTTTTATTGTATCCGACATGGGATTCGAACCTGAATATTTGGAAAGTGCTGATACTGAATCCGTGGTTGATCTTACTAGGCCACGCAGACTCGTGAGAACAATTCTGATTTATGAGCATAAAGTTATAGCTCACGACAGCGCTTTAATTTTTATTTTGGGATGGATAAATTATTTCCGCCCATACCAGCAGCAACACCATCATACATGAGTACGGTATAAAAGAGAAACAGCGATTGGCCGGTCATCACGAAGTTCATTTCGTGCATTTTACAAAAAGGTGTAATGATAGCATTTCACCAGATAAAAAGCATTATGAATGTTTCATACAATATACGAGACATTTGTTCTATGTACAAAATACATGTTTACGAAACGCGTGAAAGCTACTTTACGAAAATAAATGTTCAGTGTACGTATGACAACACAAATAAGTTGCATACGATCCATTAAAGAAAGTTACCGATTTTCGATCAAACACGTTTTAAGAATAAAAGTTGCGCTAACTGTAACGGTAAATTGATTTCTCTGACCATAATTGAAACACACCGTAATAGGAACGTATTACCCCAATTGGTACACCTTTTCACGAGACGTGAACTATAGAATATATAATAAATAATGCTTCACCGACCGACATCTGTCTGTCCACATCCGTTGGATATTTATCCCGGATTCGGTTTTCGTCCGCCACCGAAAGCTTCAATTAAACCTTCGATTGATGCATTCAACTTTCTTTCACGAACCGTTTTCCTTACCCAATATAAAATGCTGCTGATAAGCCATTTGAATTCATACCTGCAATATAAAGCAATAGGCTATATCCCTTAATGTCGACCTGCAAACGTGTGTCTACAAGTAGCTCTACCCCTGCAGCTTATGTGTGGCCGAATGGAGAAACTTCACCCCTCAGGTAAAGACAGCGACGTGCTCTGGATACGAAAGCCAGCCCCGCATCTGCCGAGCATACACACAACACAATCGACTGGTGAAATATTTATCAAGTTGTGTTCGTCCCATTATACCGGAACCAGACAAACACATCCCCGTCGTCGTCGTCACCCCGGCGAGGTGGGATGGTCCTGGGGAAATTGATGAGCATTTTCTTTTCGGCGTCACATCCTCCCTCCTGTTCGAAGCAATACCGACCACCGCTAGACTGCTTAGGCAAACAAAGTTTCGATGAAAACGTAGTTTTTTCCTTGCATTCGCTTGCTTTCCCACACGCGCCGAGGTTCCGACTGATGAATGAGTCCCTTGATAAGACGGGACACCCATTGCTGGTGCTAGTCGGAATGTTTGCTTTGCTGCCGGAGTGGAATTCCGACACGAACCGGACAAGATGAATGAATCCCTTTGGTCAATTATTGGGAAAACATGGGAGCCAGTCGATTAGATTTTGGGTGATCGATTTGGTTCGGGCGGAATTTACTGCTGATCAGGAGTTGCTGGAGGAGTTCGACGACGGGCAGGTGTTGACATAAATTACGTTTGAATGTTTGCCATGGGGGAATCGTTCGTTTGTTTTGTTCGCAGTTTGTGTCACGTTTGATTCGAATACATCTTGGTCAACTCTTGCTTGTATATTTAGATTCGCAGAAGCTAAAATTTATCATGGTTTTGAAAGGGTTTTTATGTTAGAATCTATCAGAAATTTTTGATCTTCAGCATTTTCTTCAAGGACTTTTATTGAACTATGATCCTCTGTTGGAGGATGTAATAATTGGATATAAGGTCTGTATCCACATTAACTCCGACACCTTCAAATCATTGTAACTTTTGAAATATTGCACGTAGGAATGAAAAAATTCCACTGTGGTATAGCTGAGAGTCTATGATGAAAATTAATATGATTGATGTTTACAGTTCACGTTTAGTATTCAAAATGGCGTCGAAAGGAAAACAAATGCGTGAGAGAATTTTGTACGGGCGTACGGCAAATCCTGAGTTGTCAATACGGGACCTTGCAAAAACATTGGATTTGCCTAAATCCACCGTTCACGATGTGCTCATATCATTTTCGGAACGTTTGATGGTGGAGAGGAAACCGAGAAGTGACAAAAAAATTGGACGCGCTGATCCTGTCATGGACCGAAAGGTGAAAAGGATATTAACGAAAAACCCAAATCTCTCCATTCGAACGGTGGCTCGTATAATAGGGATGTCGCCTGGTTTTGTCCAAAAATCAAACAACGTTTGGGACTTAAGTCGTTTAAATAAAAACAGTTCCAAATCGCAACGACAAACAGAACATGGCAGCAAAATCACGGGCTCAAAGTTTGTACTGCGAATATTTGACGAAGTTTTCATGCGTCGTTATGGACGATGAAACTTTTGTCATGGAGGATTTTAAGCAGCTTCCAGGGCTGGCTTTTTATTCTGCTATGGCCAGAAATGCTACAGCTGAGCATTTCAGAACGAAGAAGGCATCGAAATTTCCCAAAAAATACCTTGTCTACACAAGCAATTTTCACGTATCGCAAAAGGAGTAAATCATTCGTCATTACTGGCACAATCAACAAGGAGATCTATCAGAAAGAGTGTCTGTAGAAGCGATTGCTACCCTTCATCAAAAGTCACAAAGAAAAACCTTTGTTCGGGCCCGATTTTGCATCATGCCACTATGCTAAAACTGTGATGGAGTGGTACCAAGCAAATCAGATGAACACTGTACCAAAAACCTCAAACCCGCCAAATTGCTCAGAGCTATGTCCAATCGAGAGATGTTGGGCTCTGATGAAGCGGAAGCTTTCTGGAAAGAAGCAAGGAATCAAAGACATCAAACACTTCCAGCAAATTTGGACAAAGACGGCTTCTACAATTTCTGAAGAGTCTGTACAAACCCTAATGGACGGAGCTAAGCGCAAAGTTCGAACATTTCATGCAAATACCGAATAACTATGTTTTGTCTTAACGAATTGTTAAAACACATCCCATGAATCTGAAATAAACAACTACGACGGAAATATAATGCGAAATTTATGTTTTATTCATGTTTTGAAGTGTCCGTATTATTTCGGATACAGACCTTATTTTGTTTACATAACTTTCAATGCATAGTTTATTCATGTCTCAATATTTAAAGCAATCAGTGTTGCATTTTTTTCATTGGCGTGATAACAAACTAAACATTCGCAAACTGATTTCGGTATATTTCTGTAATACTTTTGAATCGTTTTTTCTGCTTAAGTTTAGCAATTTAGTATTCTTATCCGAATGGATAAATTGTCAAATTGTATTGACAGCAGTCGTTAAGATAAAACTACGAAAATACCCAATTCTCAGTAAAAAGTAACTATAACAAATCGGTAAATTTTAACGATTATCTTTCTTAAATTCCTCTTTCTCTTCGAAATGGCCATGGTGGATTGATTAGGCAAGTTTTCAATGACGAGAAATTTGCGGAAAAAGCCATTGTCTACGTTTGACAGTTAGGCCATAATGACAAAGTTTTGTCGAATTATCGGTCTTTAGGTATTCTCATCTTAGCGTGCAAAATTATAATGACAATTCAAGATGTGTTCAAAAATTATGATACAAATTGAAAGGACCTAAGGGTCGATCACAAATAACGTTCACGATTTCTGAAAAACTCACAAGTCGACACAGATTTTTTATTAAGGCCTAACTGACAAACGTAAACAATCGTTTCTTCCGTAAATTTATCGTGGCACAAAACCTATCCATGTAAGCCTCCAATTTTATCGGGTAGGTGAATTCTTCCGCTTCGTAATGAACGTGGTGGATTGATTAGGCGAGTTTTCAATTACGAGAAATTCGAGGAAAAAGCCAGTGTTTACGTTTGTCAGTTAGGCCCCAATGAAAAATCTCTGTCGAAGTATATAATCTTTTGTCGTCAGCCAATACTTAACAGTCATGGGCTATGCCTTATCGAAAGATAAAGGGCTTTGGTGTAGCGGGTTTCTTTCTTAGCGTGTAAAGCTTTTTGGCCTTTGCAATTTGCTTATTACTTGCTCTCAACTAAGTATTCTGAATGCACTTCCTCAGTTATTAATTAGGAGCTTTCCATGCCTGGTACCAGTTTTGAATTATAATGATTGTTTGGCAAGTACAACCATACCATATGCCCAGGGAGTCGAGAAATTTTCCTGAACGAAAAATTCCTTGACCAGACCGGGAATTGACTGAGCTAAGGGAGGACCCGATAAAGCGGGCGCTCTCCGGAAAGCAGCAAGAGGTTACAAATGCCAAACATTTCCAACAAATCTGAACCAGAGCTGCTAGAAGTCTTTCCGAATACTTATACAGTCACCACCAAAATAAAGTGCCCACTTTTCTCATGAACACACTTCATGTCTGAAGTCATTGAAAAACTTATTATATCGTATTCATATATTTTGCTAAGGATGATAATATTATTATTTTAAAGATGCATGTGTATTTTTGCAATGGATAGTACACATTTTTGCAAAATTATTTTTTGAACCATACGTGGTGTAAATTTGGTGTGTCATAATAAAGTGCCCAATTGAAAATATATTATGTGTATGTACTTTTGATTGTTATTATTGTATTCTCCCCAGCGCGGAAGTAACGATCTTTGATGAAGTTTTTTTCAGAAGCAGATAATTTATCATCTCCATGCGAAGCGCTAGGAGCGGACAGTAATTTTATTGCTAGAACAAATAGACATGTGAATGTAATTTTTATATCCAAATGCCCCTCGTATTCAATTTTTTTGACGTTTCCAAGTGTATGTTGATCTTCTTACGGATTTCAGTTGTCGGTCAGAAAGATTCAGTGCGAGTTATCTAAATAACCATGGATAATACGGTGGCAAGCAAAACTATTCCCTTGCAGATCCGAAAATGTGTTATTCGTGACATCGAGAAAGGTGAATCGCATCGCAAGATTGGTGAAAAGTATGGATACAGCAAAGCAGCGGTTATCAAACTTTTCGCAAAGTACAAAACCTATGGTTCAGTAGCTGATCGCCCAGGAAGGGGAAGGAAATGTAGAACAGATTCACGAATAGATACGAGAATCATTCGAGAAACTAAGAAAAATCCGAAGGTTACCCTCAGGGAGATCAAGGAAGTGATTCAACAACCAATCTCGGACAGTACTCTACGCAGAAGGACCGCTGAACACGGTATGAAAAGCAGGTTTTGTAAGAAGTTGCTTTTTATTAGCAAGGTTAACAAAGCGAAACGACTCAAATTTGCTCGGGAACATGCTGATAAATCTATAGAATATTAGAAGACTGTTTTCTGAACTGATGAGTCCAAATTCGAGTTGTTCAACAGCAAAAAACGAGCTCGTGTATGGCGTAGACCTGGAGACTCTCCAGTGGAGAGGCGCTTCATGAGCGACATATTCAGGGCACAGTTAAGTATGGTGGAGGGAACGTGATGGTGTGGGGGTGTTTCTCTTGGGCGGGTGTTATTGCTTTGGTAAAAATCGATGGTATTATGACAGCAGATTCCTACATCGACATATTGCGTGAGAACTAGGAGGTGTCGTTGGTTAAAAAACTGGACTGGAAAACAATTTCGTGTACCAGCAAGAAAATGACCCAAAACATACCGCGAAGAAGTCAAAGGTATTCTTCCGTTCCTGCCGTATTAAACCTTTGGAATTGGCAATGGCCCACAGAGTCCAGATCGGAACTCAATAGAGAATATTTGGGCCATCTTGGATTCACGAGTTGATAAGACAGGAGTTACCAACAAACATAACTATTTTCTAGCTCTTGAGAACGCCTGGGAAGATCTTGACCCACAACACCTGAAGAATCTGGTGGAGAGTATGTCGAAACGTTTGCAAAAACTGTTGAAGGCCAGGGGAGGACACATCAACTACTGATCACTGAACAGGAGAAACTGGGGTAAATGGGTGACTGTAGCGGGAGCGAAACGAAAATTTCGAGATTTCTATACCAATGCACCAGATCACGAATTTACGAGGAAACATGCTCCCAGCGCCTAAACTTGAAACTTTCAGCAACGTAATGTTCTACAATATGGTTTGTATCACTAAGGTCCATTTTTTGATGTTGGTTAAAATTAGGGTGGTCTGCATTTTCACGGAAATACAAAAACTATCTTCTTTTATTGCAGAAATAGACGTTTACATTTTTGAGCAAAGTGGTAGAGCAGAAAATTTCATGGAATTTTCATATATAAATTTTTTTGTAGCTTAAAAATTGACTGATTTAGAGCAACTTTCCCTTATCAACTTAAGGTGAACCATAAAAAATGTTTTTTTTAACCTCACTTTTTTATTTCAATTCTCACGGTACAGTTGCATAGCAACGAGTTTTAGAACATTTAAAGACGCGTTTTTTGGTATAAAAATTTTGCCGCTAGCCTTAACCAATCAATAGTTATTAATAAGTTTTTCTAAAATAAATACGCCCTTTTCAAATGTTTTTTTTTTATGATTGGAGCAAACACAAAACAAAATAAAGACGTCATTTAAAATGGCAATTTATGTTGTTTTATGTGAAAACTAGAGATATTTTTTTTCTGTATCTTGAGAAAATTTCATTTGAATCTAGGATAGTTTTAGAAGAAAAATGTCAATAACTATTGATTGATTAAAGCTATTGGCAAAATTAATTTATCAAAATACGCGCCATTAAAAGTTCTTCATTTCGTTAAAACAAAATTATACGATAGAAATTGATATAAAAAAGTAAGGACAGAAAAACTTTTTTTTCATAGTACACCCTAAGTTGACGTGGGAAAAGTTGCTCTAAATCGGTCAATTTTTAACCTACAAAAAAAAAAATGGTGATGAAACTTGAAATAAAAACGAAGGTTAATTTTTTATGTTGATTAAAATTAGGGTGGTTTTTGCTCTAAATCAGTCAATTTTTAAGCTACAAAAAAAAAATTATATATGAAAATTCCATGAAATTTTCTGCGCTACCACTTTGCCCAAGAATGTAAACGTCTATTTCTGCAAATAAAAGAGATAGTTTTTGTATTTCCGTGAAAATGCGGACCACCCTAATTTTAACCAACATCAAAAAATGGGCCTTAGTGATAAAACCATGTTGTAGATATGCAATCAATGTCTGGACTGTTCTAAAGTTTCGATGATTTAGATGTGATCTGGCGTAAAGCAAATTTAAAACTAATGAAATAAATAGTTACATTAGAAATAAAATACATCATGCATGTTGTACTAGAGATTTTCGATGATATGATAGTTTTGAATATTGACATTAAGATAGTGATGTGCTACAAGTTTTTAGTTTACATTTGTTTTAAATAAGCTGTTGGCAAACGGTTCCTAGTCTAAATAAATGACTGCAAACCCGAACATATCAAAGATACTATGATTATTATCTAAATATTACAATCCAACATGTAACAATATCTAAATAAAAAGACCAAAGAAGCCATTACTTTTCCTGTTGTACAATGTCTATCGACTAGAGTATCTAGGCCTCACGCCACATCGTTTGATCTTGATAGAAATTAGCTTAATCATTGCTTTAGCTTCTCCTAACGTCTAATAATTCCAAGAATTCCCCTTTACTGCTCTGAAAAATGGCTATACCAACTCCTGATCGTAATTTATTGAGAAGGTAAAAACTTCCACAAAGAAAACCTTGCTTCCTATTCGCAGAAGTACGGTAGCCTTTTCACAGTTGGCCGCGTCCCAAACTGCATTCACCAAATTCATTCATCAATACATTTTCATCCCCCTCTACTCCAATCGGCCGACCTGCCATCCCGGTCGAGGAAACAGACCACTCCAAAGGACTACGGTCATAATTCAAAACTAATCAAATAAAAAGTCAGATGAAATCCAATTCATACCTTCTTTTCCCCTCCCCGTCGTCTATCGCGATTCGAAGATACGAATTAAACTTTGGAAATGACTTTTTCCTGGTTTGGAAAATTTGCTGAACGCGCGTTCGTTTTCTCTCTTCATTAGCAGACTTCCTTCTGTTCGACGATGATGCGATGTTTGATTCGACACTTTCCACACTTTTTTTTTGTTCACTCAGAGTAAAAACTTCTTCCTTTCATTCCTGCACTCGCAGATTTTTCATCCAATTAAAATATTGATTACTTTCAGCGGATTTTTTTGTGTGTGTTCCTCGGTTTAAAAGTTGACCTGCCCAATGCGAGGTGATTGCAGAAGCAGCGTGGCGAGTGATGATAATTTCAGAGGTTCGATTCAAGTTGTAGGAATAAATTGCTTTTTGATTTGATTCTTCTTTTTTTACTACGTGGTTAGCTATTGGGGTAGTCCAACTTTAATGCGTACTTTTAGACACTTTTAATTTGATGAGTTCAAGATGAAATGCTAATTAGTTGGAACACATAGGGTAAGTGATAGCTTTTGTACTGTTAGCTTTTCTCGGCAATCCATATGAAAACTTCTAATTACGTATATTCTTCCATCAAAACACTTCACTGAGTATATCCATATACCTACTCATACGCCAACTTGGTTATTTTTTTTTTGTTTGCATTAAAAAAATGGACTTTTCTCGGATGGTGATAAAACTAAAGCAACGACAGATAATTGCTACTGATAAATTTCCCATGCAAGGGAATTATTCAAGCTTACTTGCAAACAAATTCTACGCCATTGCAAGCGGCCTTCCGTTTGTCTACCGGGACATTATGAGTTTTTGAGTTCTTTCTTCGTTTTATTTATCAATTCCTCCTCAGGCTTCGCGACAAAATTGTTGGAATAGATCTTACACTTAAGGCTGGCTCTGAACACCGCGTCTTCGCCCTTATAATTTCTTGATGAACGACGCAACTTCCGACAGCCATTTCGTACTCTAAATTTCCCCGTTCACGACAAGTCCGGAGCAAAATAAGAGCGGCTTTGACGTCCCCTTTTCGTAGATTGTCAGCCACAGCAGCACCTTCTTGGGGAACTTGGTGTGTGAAATGAACTTGACCTCAGAGCTCACTTCCTTCGCGGGGGATCTAAAATACGAAGTGCCCTGCCAGTCGTCCATCCAGGATGAGATAGGTCTGGTCGTCAATCACCACCGCCAGGTCGCGATTCCGCTTACTGTCATTTATGTTCATGTTCGCCAGGTACTTTTTCACTGTTTGGCCGGTTGAACCGACCTCTTGGCCAATTGCACGCAGCTATGTAGCCACTTTTCCCTCGGTCTTCTTCTTCAGCATCCTTTGGAGCTTCTTGTCGCTCAGGGTCGTCGGCCGTCCGGAACCGGGCTTTCTTTCGACGCTCTGATTTTTGTCTAATAGTGCCAAGACGTTGTAGATGCCGGAACAGGCGTATCCGATCAGACGATGTCCGTTTTCGACGCGGCGGGGTGCCGTTCTTTGAACTTGCACACTTCTGAACGGAGTGTGCTTCACTGTTTTAGCCATCACGGATAGAGTTCGACTGATAGAGCTGTTAAATTTTGTCCGCTGACTCATGAGTTACTATGATTGATGCTGCATAGTTTAGTCAGTGCGTGAAGGTAAATTCACGAAAAATCAGCATTTTTTGTCCATTTTTTTAAATGCAAACGTTATAACGTATTCCTTATTTCAATCCATTTTGAAAGTGTTTCCAAATTCATTGATCACGATGTAAATTTAATGATCACTAGCCGCTTCGTTTGAGTGCATCCAAAAAGACTTAGTTTAACATGAAATCAAATGTGTAGTTTTTGGGCTTCCAAAAACCACTGAAGGCAAAAACAAGCTAACGAACTGCTCATTTTTTTTTGAACCTCTGCTATCTCTACCCTTCAAGGAAACTCCCCAAGCTGCACCCGTCCTAGACTTTAGTAATCCAATTCCATCCCCAAACATGTGAATATCATTTAGATATTCCAAATTCACCGCTACCCCTGCAATCTGCATCCTTCTACTCATGGGCAATCTCCGGCTCGTTTACATGCTGATCTGTGTGTACCAGTAGACAAGTATGTATATGATACTTTGAATGCTTATGAAATCGAACCCCGTAATGTTCAAGAGCTTATTGTTTGTTAAACCTGAGCCGGATTTGACACTGCTGGTACCTGTATTTGTACAGTTCCTCCCCCCCAATACAAGCATAGCTAAAATCCATACTGCAATTTAATACTAGGAGAAAGCATGCATGATTGCAGCAAAGGTAGAAGCTCGAAACCGAGCCCAGTCGGATGGGTGGGGATAGCTGTTGAGTCGGGTTCAATATTCATTTAATCTCCGCAGGAAATGCTATCCAGGTCCTTTGTATGCCACACGCAAACCCATCGTCACCTCTCTCGGCCTCAGCAGAGGTCCTGTGGATGTGAATGGATAACGATGTGATGACCGTTATTTCATCATATCGATAGTAATTCGTACGAAGGGGGAATGAATTTAATGCAAACATATATTGGCATCAAACCGACCGAGATAAAATGTTTGCATAAAGATTCTCATAAATAGGTTTCTGGGTTAGAACCGAAGCAAGATGTGTCTTTCGAAGAATATTAATTGATTAAGGTACTGTTTAATTATTTTATGGATAACTGCATGAATTAAACGAGTTGGTACTGGAAGGCACAATGATGGTTGTGGAGAAGGGAGAAGAACAAAGCGGTAGGGTAAAAGTTATCCCAACCTTGCTTCCGCATTCAATAATAATGGAACTACTTCCAATATTCCTTAATTTTTATATATCTTTTGCGCTTGTAGTTGATAGTTATAGTTTTATTTATTCATATATTTCTGCAATTATGCCACATTTAAAAGGCAGTTGCCTTCTATGGTAAGATGATTGAAATATTTTTTTGTAGTTCGTAGAGATCTTTTCGATCTTCACCACTAGATAGATTTTCAAGTGTAGTTTATAATGACCTCCAGCAAATTATGCAGTATAAATTAGGCTGATGCAAATTTCGAAATGTTTGCTCCCCTTAGCTCAATCGACGCCAATTCGGGTGCTGATAGTCCCCAAAAAACTTGAACACATTTGGTTTTAATTTGGCTTTGCACACGCTATTCAAAGTTTGTATGGGAATTAGTATGAAGAATCTCAAACTTACATTTCCAGATCCCTAACATCTTGATATTATGTCCTTAAACCAAATCTAATTAAGATTCATATAGTGTAAGTTGCCAACTATCAAAATGCCAAAGATAGTGACATGTAAATTTTATACAAGAATAGTCAATGTGTCTGAAAAAGCACGAACGAATAAAGGACAGGTTAAAAAAACATTTCTTCGAGATAGAATCAAAATTCTAGGAACGGCTAGTTGGATTGGCCGACCGCAAGTGTTATAACATGTAATAACATACTTGAAAAATCCAGGTGCAAGAATCGCGAATTAGAGGCATGAGGACACATTGAAACAACATTGTTGCAAAACTAAGTAAACAGTATAAAAAACCGGAAAGTTTCAAGTTATTAACAGTAATGAGAAGGTAACGGATTATTGACTTATCAATATCAATATTTTAATTCCTTTTCACATTGCAAAGACGAAAAAACCATAAGTGTTTGACAATTACATTACAGCTCGGTTTGACAGACTGCACGTATCAATGGTTGCGACTACGTGATTGATCAGAATCAATGAAATGGCACAATCAGTCACCTGAATGGGGGTGGGAGTAACCGGCCTTTCTCACGTTTCAGTGACTCAATTTCTTTAATAGTCAATGACGGGTACCGGCCTTGCAATCAGATGGTAATAGAGAAGGAATGTATAAATAAAGAACCGAACAACAAATAACTGAAACAATACGAAACGCACCAAACCCGACAGCAAAATAGTGCGCTATAAAGCATCGACACAAACGTTTATAGCCGATGCTCGAAGCAAACGGTTTTGTTTTAAACTTTAAATTTTTACATTTTTACCGCACTCCACAAACCACCTCACTACTATAACTAATATTCGTATCAATCAAGTAGAAGCTTCTAAAGAACGATGTACGCTAATTTATCCAAAACTACGATTGAGGAACTTGGTAAAAATGAGAGTAGGTAGATGCATTTCACGCCTTTTGGCAACCTTGTTTCTATTGGTTACCAAGCACCAACAGGGGGAGACTTGGTTCTATACCCTACTACCCTACTATATGATGTAATTATCTCCAATCCGCTCAACCAATCCCAATGTTTTGTGATATAGAGACGGATTTTTATAATTTGAGGTAACTTATGAATTTTCATGGTTTTTTTAGGCTTATAGGCAAGGGTGGTTCCAATTGTATTAAAGATCTTCCGTGGCACGCTCTCATTTTATTTAATAAACGAACACAATGAAAAGTTCTGCTTCACCCGTCAAACAGAAAACTGATTGGGCAAGGTACACATTGAATGAACTTAGCATGAACTTCGTTGCCTGTCAATTGTATTCGTTCGTTGGCTTCGGTTGGTGATTCATTTTCTTTGCCTGATTCGATTGAGTGCTAATGCTTAAAGCTTCTGATCGGATCACTTGGTGATTGTGTGCTACCACGTTCAAAGCAAAAATGAATCGAAAACCAAAAAGCTCAGTGTAGCCAGTGAATACTGTGGGAAAACAGTGTTCCTTTGGGCTGTTTTTGGTAGGTACTGATGATGGCACAGGTTGCTTAGTTGGAAATGGTACGGCATTACCAACCCGGATGCAGTGGATTCCCTTTCCGGTACAGAAGATTGTTCACATGTCACACAAAACAGAAATGTATGCATTTTTGTTGAAATAGAAAACAAGGTTAATCGACGATATGTATATTTAACCCTCGTCAGTTGAAAGCTCTTTAACGATTTATCCAGCATGTTATGTGACATAAAATTCATAAGGTGTGCATAACACATTTTGGGAATAGTAACAAGAAAATTTAAAAACAATCTAATTTAGTAGGCTATTTTTTCCCAGACGGTACATACTTGACAAAATTTAAAATACATACTCCCATTCCAACTAAGAGACACTGAATGGTTCTGTGCAATGAATGCTATCATGTCTCGTCTCGGAACATTATCACCTGGCACTCTTTTTGGGTCGTATTGCCTCAGTCACTCAATCTATGAAGATTGAATCATAGATAGGCAGGGCTGTTGTCCATTTGACTTGCGTGGTGGAATGAAGTTATCTACAAAACGTCTAATCTCGTTCACTCACTGAATTCCAGCGTAGGGTGCTTTTGCCAATACATACATTTATCGATGTGGTTGTTACAAGCATGGATAACAATAAATAATTTTCGCCGATTTTTACGGCCGTCACCAACACTGGTTTGAGGAATTCTGGTCGGTGCGGTAGGCAGAAGAGTTATTCTTAAAAAGTTGTTCATCACAAAAGCGGTCATCGATACATATCTCCTTCAACCCAATAACATCATACCCTCCATCGTTAGCAGCCAGAAAAAAATCAATCCAAGTAGGTAAACCTCGAACATTGTGACCATAAATGCGCATAGGTTTAGTGTCTTCTACAGCGTTAACTTGAACAGGCTCATAGACGAGGTAGAGGGTTGAGAGCTGCATACAACGTCACTAGAATTCGATCGAGCATCAGGAAGAGGCAACTCTCCATTTACAAGGTACTTGCCTACCAAAGCAGGTTGGAAGACGCTGACGGTTCCAATATCGATCATCGAGTCCCAGACGACTGTAGGAGCGCTGGAAACAAATGGCAGGACCGAGTTAGAGAGATCGAGGTTTTCTATAGTGTTTCCATATTGCGGCCAGGGATTGAAAAAAAAACCGCGACAAAAAAACAGTGCTTCAGTCCGCCAATGAGCTGTGGTAGTGGAAGGAAGCGTCGCACATAACAAAATGAACATTATTGTGGTACTTGCCTAAACAAATTATTTATAAGACCCCTTCAGAACGCTCAACCATAGGACCGAGACAGCTGCACACGGCCTACTGGATCGACGGGAATCAGGGCCTTCTAAATAGCTTTTTACAATACGTCTCAATGGCAAACATTACAATTTCTGTACTGGTTAGACGCAAGCTGATATGTCCTTATGACATGTTCTGGTGTACTGTTGGTTCGATCATGTAATGACAATGAATTGGATGCGATAGAGACTCCAGCGCACGATAAAATAGGGTATTTTCTTAAGAATGCAGTTCAGAAGACCTCCTATGACTTGAGTGACTCAGCTGTGATGAGAGAGTAGATGTTGGTGGCAAAAATTTGTCCCGGGATGTTAATTATTCCATCATTCCTCTTCCTAATCGGGGAGAAATATAGAGTAATATGCATTTGATCGTTTGAAGGAAGCTTTGGCTGCCAACAAATTTCTCCAGATGTATTCCCTAGTAGCACATTTGTTACCATTCGGTTGAGATAACATAAATATGACTTGCTAGGTCATTATCAAGTTACTACAACTAATTATGATCGTAGTGTGCTACTTGGATTGCCTTAACGCCTACACGTGTAAGGGGCCTTATATGACCCCAAAAGGAAAATGGCTGTATAAAATCACAGACTGAGTAAAAGTTTACATTGTAATCGGCAAATTTGTTCTACATCGATTCTCTAATCTGGGTAAAATAGTTAAGGCCTAATTGACGACTTGAACATCCTGACTATAAAGACGTTCCGGTAAAAATACCTTATTAGTAGTGTGAAGCATAGTTTTAGAGTATGGTACATATGCTAACGTAGAATAAAATTCTCCTTGATAGACGCTAAAGTTTTATGTATCTCTCTAGGATGTTCTTTTGTTTTTTATATTAAAAGAAATCTGAAAACAGACACCTGAAGAACTCAGGGTGTGGGGATGCGAGTGTTAACTCCTCGACCCACTAACAACCCTCCCGTGCCTTCAACAACGGGTCCTCCCCGGAATCACCTTTAAATATTACTTCGCGGAGCATCTTGGATTTTCTAGGTTACTCAATAGGTACTTGAGTTTAGAACTCCAGATCTTCAGTTGTAACAGTAGCATTTAGGGCTATATAAAGTTACGATATGTATTCAAACAAATTGAATAAATTGGGGCGACCCCGGCGTGACGGTTAGCATCCATACCTCTTATGCCAAACTCATGAGTTCAAATCTCATCCCGGACAAGTTCAGGTATTTGAGTAACTATGAATTAAATAAAAAATTGAATGAATATTTTGGAAAGCCATTATTTCATAATTTTGTAATGTTCTTGGTAATCTAAATTGTCCTTGAGTACAGAACTTAAGATCAACAGTAATAAATGTAACTTTTTGGGATATTTAAAGTTACGCTACGCATTCAACGTTGTTCAGTGGAAAAAATCTAACGTTAAAAAACATTTTGAGATCAAATGGGAAGATTTAGATCATCCAAACGGTTCCTGAGTTCAGTACATAAGATCATAAGTTGTAACAGTAGGTTTTTGGAGTATGCATAACGTATTTAACAATATTCATTGAATAGTGTGAATGGTCAACAGACATAATCCGACAATCTTGGAATATTCTAGGCCATCCACACCGCTCTTAAGTTCAAAACATAAGATCTACAATTGTAACAGTAGGTTTTTGGGCTATAAAAGGGAACGATATATATACAAACATATCCAATGAATCTTCAGGAAGGTCAACAGTCATTATTTTATAACTTTGTGATTCTCTAGGTCGTCCAAACTGTCCTGGCACTCCAAATCTACGGCAGTAACAGTAGCTTTTTAGGCTATACAAAGTAAGGTCACGTATACATGCATATTCAATGAATGTTGTTGAACGTTAAATCACATAGGAGGATAATATTGGGATGGCCTAGGTTATCCAGACTGTCCTGGCATGCTTATGATTTACAGTTGTGACAGTAATTTTTAGGCAAAAATAAATATTCAAACATATTCAATCAATTCTTAGAGGTCAACAAAAATTTTAAATACTTTACTATTCATGCTTTTTATTGCGTACTGTGCGTCAAATGGAATTTTAATGTTTAAAATTGGAAATACCTTCCCAACATCATGGAATCCCAGGAGTGAGCAGCAGTTCCTGCTAGAATCAAAGGTGTGGAGCGAAAATATCAATAGGTCCGATATCCCAAGCAACGGAAAATAACTAGCTGATATCATATAAGTAACAAGTTCTGTTATCACAGTTATCGTTTTGATTTCTGAGGTTATCGCATAACAAATTTCGTTATCATATGTAATCATTTTGAAAACACTATTTTTTATGTACTAATAACTCGACTATTTTTTATGAAAGTTCTAAGTTGAATTGTAAAGCTTTAAATATTTTCAGCAAATTTGAACAAGAAATTTTGCTCATAATCGAAATATTTTTTTTAGTTATTAGCTTGAGAATTTGATTTCAAATTGATAGCATAATTCGAAATTATTTCAATAAATTTGCTTACAATACAAGATTTGATATCAAGCTGTTCGCAGTGATAACAAAATAAGCTATTATTATGATATTCAACGAATATTTTTTTGTTATTCATTCGGTTATTTTGGTTGTTTATTCAGCCTCAGTGATAACTTATTCAGGGTTCTAAAAATGTTAACCTGATATTAGAACTTATTATCAATTTGGTATATTCCTTTGCTCGGGTAGCGTTCGGCAGGTTGTGAAATTGAATAGAAGTAGTTTAAAATTGAGCGTAGGGATTTTTGTTAACCAATATTTCGGAGCAAACACACACAGTATTGCCACACATCCCCATGTGAGGTAAGTCAAGACAGGAACGGATCCGCACCCTCGACTGGCAAAAATGTGCGCGCTTGATCGTGCTCAAATATCACCAGTTGCACAGAAAGGTTCTAGAGATGTTAAATGTCTGTTTTACATTCTCTAAAAACCACATGTGATGGAAATCAATTTCCAATTAGAAGTATTTGAAAACACAACTTCTCATTTTTACCGGTAATGTTTTGTAATGTAATGCAAACATTTTAAGGTAATATGACATTATCTACGTCTTTATCTAGATCTCTACTATTCTTGAAAAAAAGAAAATAAGACCTGCAGTTGAATAAATACTTTCTAGGCTATGCAAAGCTACAATGTGTATTGGAACTTATTCATTGAATATCTTGCAAGGACAACAGATATTATGAGATGATATTCGAATGTTTTAAGTTTTCCAAACATTCCTGGAGTTCAAAAATGGAAATCTACAACTGTAACTGTAGCTTTCTGGACTAAACAAAGCATAGCCCAACTTTGTATAGAGGATAAAGATACTGCTACAACAGTAGACAACAGCTTAAGTTCTGAACTCCAGGACAGTTTGTTTGGCATAGAATATCCCAAGATTGTCTCATAATGTATGTTGGTTTTCCAGGATATTTATTGAACATGATTGAGCTCATATTCTAACTTTGTATAGTGGATAAAGGTACAGTACAACATTAGATCCTGAGTTATGACCTCCAGGACAGTTTGGACTATTTGTTTCAATGTTACTGACAATCATTTCTATGTTATTGAGCACCAAATCAATCAGAATATACCCAATTGCTTATATAATAACGCTTGGAAATATTTAGACCTGAAAAGGTTATATTTACAGAAATCAACTTCTTACAGCCAGCTCGATGATGAGAATCTCTCTTTGCATTCATACTGAGTATATTTTCTTAAAGCGGTGCAGTAATTTCTAATTTCGGTTTTCAAAATTATTCAATGTTTTGGTTCAAATTTCGCTTAAAAAATTACAATGAGTACTTAAAACTTCCACCTAATGCACTTCGCGAACGGATCAAGCGGGTTCCAGGACTTGCGTTTCGAGAAAACAAGACGGCTTTTCATTATCAAAGTCACGTTGCTATATCTGCGACAAATAACGTGACAGTCAATCAACAAGCAAGTTGCACGAACATTTTTCTATTAAAACCACAAAAAATGCTTTCCATTTCAAGACAACTCAACACCGATAAACTATGGGCTGTTTGAGATAAAAGAAAAATTTAAACTTTTAAGCTACTTTTGGCAAAATTGGCCAATAGAATTACTTGCCAGTTAAATGTACTTCCAAGCAAAGTTTTTGGAGTTTTGGTACGAAAATGCGTTAGTTTTTGGGCTTTACTAAAAACACTAACGAGGAAATTCCATCAATTTTAGCTAAGGAATTAGTGAACAAGATTTATTTTTTGATATTTTCCATTATGAAAAACATAGTTTTTTCAAGCTTTTTTTTTCAGCTTAACTGCATTGTGAAAGATTTGTGATAGAGTTTTTTCAGTCTTAATTTGTCCGTGTAAACGAGCAAATTTCCTAATTATTCGGCAAAAAACTGTGTTCAGGAAAATTGGAAAAATTCGATGATTGTTTTTTGGGAAATCTGGCAATTCTGATATTAGCTTTGCATTTATATATCCATGTACTTTATGCGTGGACAGACTTCCATAATAAAAAGACCCCTCGGCTCATTCTGTACCATAATTGATAAGGCTCCTGCTATTTGAAGCAATGCAAAGTCGCCATTTGTTGTAATATTGCGAAGAAAAAAATTACGAAAAAAAATCGATCACACCTCTTTTTCTGAAGATTCTTACACTGTTTGAAAGGAATATTTAATTTTCTGCGTTATCGAATGCACATAAAGGGAACGCTAGATTTGGTGTAAATTAACGGGATCTTTCATGTTAACTTAAGCCTGATATTGCTGGAATCAGGTCTGTTGTATGGAAGATTGCAAACAATGTTGTATGCTGTCTGAAAGATTGCAAACAATTACGTTGTTTACCCTTGCTTTGGCTTGAAATTGAACGAGAAGAAATTTCACGCGCCTGTTAAAATTGAATTTTTCTTTCTATGTAATCAATTGATGAAAAATTGGTGATCTCCTTCCGCTCGACGATAATTTTCAGCTATTTTCTCAATTCATTTCACTATCTGAGACTAAATTAATGTATTGTATACTGCACTTTGACATGTTGACCACACTTGCATGCAATGAGGCAAAACGTGATTGGAAAGAAGCGTTTTACACGAGCAAAGGTTTACTGCACAACGAGAAAAATCCATACAAGGCCATGAATCCTTCTTTAGTGTCAGAAAATTTACAGTTTTGTGTCTATCGGTGTTCGATACCACGGTGGAAAAATGTCTCAAAATCGCTCGCCTTAAAGCACCACAACGGAGACACTTTTTCACGAAAAGTTGTCTTTTCTTTCCGACTGTGTTTCAAGCACAGGATTGACTTTGTTGATTGATCTGCCACACGCAGGTAAGTGGTCCACTTAATTGTTAAAATAGTATTTCCTAAACTACTATTGTGCTTCCTCAACTACAACTTTGATTAATTTTTGTCACTCCGAATTACTTAGTATCGTCCTATTTTTTTTTTATCAGTTCGTTTATTTGTTAGGCTCAGGCGTGTGTAACACTTTACGGAGCCGATATTCAATAATGTTGTACAAAACATTTTACTTTTTGTTATTATTAAAAGAGGGATGCCAATTACTCGTGGCTAGCTCGAGGTTAATGGGTTACATAATCGTTTGGAAAGGGCTAGGTAGGTAACTTATTTAAGCCATTATTTGCTGCTTTTGGTTGCGACATCTACCAAATCCTCGATCCCTGTAGTCCCTTTCAGGAACTAAGCCGCAGATGGGTAACCACAGTATGCTGGGCAGGTACAAGTAGCACGGAAACAAAAGGATAGTATAACTGGGACACAACGGTAGGGAATTTAATAGAGTGGAAGGAAGGAGGGTGATGACGTTACACTCTTAGATCAGACAAACAAAGGAATTCGTAAATCGCTTGCATGTAGGGAAGATCACGCATTCCCAACACATCTCTTACCTCTCGGAAGGGTTGTCTACCTCGGGCCACTAGGGTATCCAATAGTCGTGCTCTGGAGGCATCATTATCCGGGCAATGCCAAACTGCGTGAGCGATATCATCATAACCGGTTCCGCACCTACATAAATTGCTATCGACGAGGTTAATTCTGTAGAGATGTGCGTCTAGCGAGTAGTGGTTGGACATAAGTCTTGACATCACACGAATGAAACCGCGACTTACATTCAGACCTTTGAACCACGATCTCGACGAGACATTTGGAATAATGGATTGTAGCCACCGCCCAAGAGAATTACTTGTCCAATCGTTTTGCCAACTTTGAAGAGAACTCTGACGTACTAATGGGAAAAATTCATCATGTGAAATTCTTCTTTCAAAAATCTCGCCTTCTTGTGCGCCCACCTTTGCTAGAGAGTCCGCCATCTCATTGCCTGGAATTGAGCAATGTGAGGGGACCCATACAAAGGTAATCTTAAATGATCTTTCGACCAACACACACATCTGCTCCCTTAGTTGTGCAAGGAAGTAAGATGAGTGCCTCACTGTTTTCATCAACTGCAGGGCCTCAATAGAACTGAGACTATCTGAGAAGATGAAATAATGGTCTATGGGCATGCCGGAAATTAACCCCAATGCGAAATTTATTGCTGCCAGCTCAGCAACATATACGGAACAAGGTTCCTGAAGTTTCCGGAAGGCAGGTGAGTGTTCATTGTAAACACCGAAACCAGTGGATCCCTCAATGCGTGACCCATCAGTGAAAATTCTTCTATTGCAATTGACATGTTGGTACTTTTCAATAAAAATATGGGGAATTAAAATAGGCCGAAGTTGATCTGGAACTCCTTGAATAGCCTGTTTCATGGAGAGATCATAATCAATGGAGGAACTGTGATAAGGGAAGCGTACACTAGGAGAACTATAGCATGGAAGACTAATGATGGATGACATATAGTTAATATAGATTCGCAAAAATCTAGACTGGGAACTCAATTCGAGCATTTCTTCGAAGTTTTCAATCACAAGGTTGTTACTGATACCACATTTGATCAGTATTCTAGATGAGAGCTCCCAGAAGCGGTTCTGTAAGGGTTTTACTCCTGCCAGAACCTCCAGGCTCATATTATGCGTTGAATGCATACAGCCAAGGGCAATACGTAAACAACGATATTGAACGCGTTCCAATTTAATGAGGTGGCTGTTTCTTGCCGAGAGGAAGCAAAAAGAGCCATATTCGAGAACTGAAAGAATAGTTGTTTTGTAGAGTTTAATTAGGTCTTCCGGGTGAGCACCCCACAATGTTCCGGAAATTGATCTTAGAAAATTGATCCTTTGTATCGTCCTCTGTTTTGATTTATTTGCTTCTGTATGTGTTGTCCACTGTGTTTTTGAAAAACATCACTGATTCATGACAATGTTTACGGTTTACCTTTTATAGAGGGTTCGTTCATTTTATGTTGTCCCGGTTAGAGCGAGACCACACTTTCTTCAAGGAGCGCCATGAAGATGGTCGATATAGTTGGTGCTGCTGGTCTAGTTGCGTTGATAAACAGGTGGCGAACAAACACTTCTTTTGTGGTACGCCAACAATCGGATTTGAATGAATTTCGGCTTAAAACATTGATTCAACACTTTTGAGAAACTACGGGCTTCAACCAACCCAAGTGGCTGAAAGTTTCCAATACAAAGATAATAAAACCAAAAATACTTGAGAAAGCAGGAGTATGTCACCGTTTAATGACACGTTAGTGACATGGAAAGCACCGGTTTCAAAATGATCGGAGCATTCCTTAGGGTGTCTAAATACCCTAAAACCAAAAACATTCGACCTTGTGTCCAGATTCCAATGCTGTAAGAGTTACAGTTCCAGACGGTACAACTTGTATGATTTGCAGGACTTCAGAAGCAACTGGATTCCGATAATCTACTAGCTGATTTATTTATATTGTTTGAGAAAATAATGCACTTCTGTCAGCCTTTACTTAGAATGCAATTCTAGATACTCATTTCAGATGGTACAATATACTTTGATTCGATGTCTTCACTGACTTTTGTTTTTGATCGCCATAGCTGAGCAAACCAGCTGACTAATTTGCAGCATTCCTATAATTATAAAGGAAAGTTCTCATCTACTGTTCTGCAAACCGAATATTAATGTGACTTATGTTGAGTGATATTTAAAGCGAAGAATAAACGTAGGTAGGACCCTTTGAAATTTTCCTCTAGCTTTCCATGAATCCCCATAGGCATCCGGAGCTTCATGCTGCATCCACTTCATATGGAAACATCCCCAAGAACGACGCTCTTTTCGTCAGTAGAGTGAGTTGAATAGCATGACAGCAGGATATGGATATTTCCTTGGGTAGGTCCCACCCACACCAGAGCAGGCCACACTTGGCATGTTCGAAGAATCAGCGCCGGAGGGAAAAGTGCAGTCAAGTGAAAAATCGTTTACAAACAGCGCAGTTTTTCCGGTTCTTCTCGCTGTCAAGTGCCGCATTTTTTTTTCTTCCAACGAAAGGATAACGAAGACTACCGACGGCAGCAAAAATCATCCTCAGACGGAAAGTCCTGATGGAACTTGACAAAATCCCGAGAGGAAGAAAAAAAATACCGAGTGGCAGGAAAATATTGACTCGGCTGATAAAATGACAAATTTCATTTACAAAATGTTCATACTGTTGCTGACGACTGCACTGGAAAACGACGACGAGGGGAGTTTTTTTCTGATTCCAGTTGCAGCGGAAGGAAGAGCAACGAAATTCAAACGAATGCAGAGCCGAAAGGAAAGTTGCAAGTGTTGAAGTTTGCATAAGAGGCTACGGAAATTGCAACTTTTTTGGATTTACATTTTTCCCTCGTTATTCAATGGAGGCAATTTTTTTTTGTTGGAGAGATAATTTTCAGAACAACTTTCCCTTGGCCTCTGCTCACGAAAATGGACCGACCGCTTTCAATTATCAACATAATTATCGCTGTTGTGAAGTGCTTGGAGTTTACTTTTTATAAGCGATTTAATATTTCCGAAAGCGGATGACTAACCGGAGGCAACCCTTCTTGGGTAATTTATTTATTTTTCTTTCACCCTCTAGGTTATTTGACACAATTTTACAATGAGATTTTTTTTGCCACTTCGGGACTCGGTCCAGTCTGTTCAGATATCAGATTTTTAATTAAATAGGAGAACTGGGTGTAATGTTTGCTAAACGGTTGATCAGTAAATCGTCCTTGATAAAAAAAAAGAAGGTTCATGACAACAGCCACTTTGCCCCATTTTCCACTATACTTGGGATTGAGATGATGTTCGTTGATGGGAATGAAAACTGAGCCAAATTATCTCTGAAATGAAAATGACCAATTAGTGTCTGAAGCATTGGTGTATTTTTTTATGAGCACCATCATAGGGTCCTTCAGGATATGCGTTTTGTCTTCTGTCTGATTGAGTTGAAGCAAATTATTAGCAGCAGTTGAGAAAAAAAAAGTACACTGCCTTATTTCAGTAGAAATATGAATCCTTCGCTTTCACTTTCTCATTCAATCCTGCAGGGACATATGTGAGGCATTTTCATCGTTGAATTCCACTGCTCGAGCTAGCATAACAGAATGGCTTTAAATGTGCTGTAATTCAAATTTGCAGAATGGAGGAGCCCTAGATCGATTTAGGGCCATTAAGGAGTGTATCGAAAATAAGCTATCCACAAACTTTCTTTCAAATTATGTTGAAACCCGATATTTTAATCATACAAAAAATTGATCCTTTATTGTACGAGGTTAAACTTGAACATAATGAAGACCGGATGAAATTTAAGTTATTCCTTCACGAATTTTCGAACTTTGGATGGAATGCTCTTCATCAAATTCTGGACAAGTGTTGCATCGCATTTTTTGGACGCTTGAGCCCAAATTTTTTTGAACTCCTGCATGTTCCCAGCTGCCTTACCAGTCTTCTTGAAGACCTTCTTCACGATTGCCCAGTAACGTTCGATGGGTCGAAGCTGAGGGCAATTTGGTGGATTGATATTTTTCTCAACGAAATCTATACCCTTTTCCGCAAGCCAATTGAGAGTGGTTTTGGCATAGTGAGCCGACGCTAAATCTGGCCAAAACAGTGGAGGTGTAATATGCTTCTTATATAAAGGCAACAATCTCTTCTGGAGACACTCAGATCGATAGATTTCCGCATTTATAGTTCCGGTAGTGTAAAAAATGGTTGACTTCAAACCACAGGAACATATTGCTTGCCATACCAGTACCTTTCGACCGAATTTCTCCACTTGAATCGACCTGTCCGCATCGCTCACATCCTCCCCAACGACGGCAGTAAAGTATTGTGGACCTGGAAGGGTTTTTGAGTCCTCCTTTACATAGGTCTCATCGTCCATCAAAACGCATGCATCCGGACGCTGCAAAGACGCGAATACAATTTCCGGGCCCTTGTTGCTGCTCGCTTCTTCTGTTCTGCACTTTGTTTCGAGATTTTCTGCTCCTTGTAGGTCTTCAGGTGGTTTCGCCTCTTGATACGCTGGATCATTCCGACACTCATTCCTGCTTTTTTGGGCAAATCACGTTTTGACATTGATTTGTTCTTCATGATTAGAGATACCACTTTCTGCTCCAGTTTCGGGTTGGAAGAACCAGGTTTTCTGCCTCTTCCTGGTAGCTCATCCAAAGAATAGTGTTCCTCGAACTTATTAATGATGGTTTTAACACTCGCATGATGAATTCCAAACCGCTTCGCCAATTTTCGCATAGTAATACCCTTCTCACTTAGCCATGTGTCCAGAACCTTAATTTTCACTTCCTTTTCAATACGCGACATTTTGAAAACGCAGAAATTGAACCGCACAAACAAGTAAACAAAAGAAAGCTGACAGTCAAACGCACATCATCCAGTGTTCAGAGCATAAAAAATCATCACAAATACATGCGTACAACGCAAATGTATGTGGATAGCTTATATTCGATACACTCCTTAGGTCCAGTACCATTGAACACTGGAGCAGGTCCATACACACGCCGGACGAAAATAAAAAAATTGGATATATGCTGACAATGTCAAATTATGGGCAATTCAAAAGTGTAGAGCACAAAGAGAAAAATAAAAGGGTAGCTCCAAAGAGCATTTAATTAGAAAAACTACAGCACTAAATCAGCTATGGCAGAGTATGCACGAATACGGTTTTCCGGACAAACTGACAAGATTGGTCAAGGCAACGATGGATCGAGTGATGTGCGTAGTACGGGTTTCAGGGACACTCTCGAGTCCCTTTGAAACTCGCAGAGGGTTACGGCAGGGTGATGGTCTTTCGTGCTTGCTATTCAACATCGCTTTGGAGGGTGTAATAAGAAGAGCGGGGATAGACACGAGTGGCAAGATTTTCAGAAAGTCCGGCCAGTTACTTGGTTTCGCCGATGACATCGACATCATGGCACGGAATTTTGAGAAGGTGGAAATGTACACTCGACTGAAGGCTGAGGCCAAACGGATCAGACTGGCCAATAACGTATCGAAGACAAAGTACATTCTAGGAAAAGGCTCTAGGGAAGAAACGGCGAGTCTCCCAGCTCGAGTTTGTATCGACGGCGATGAAATCGAGGTGGTCAACAAATTCGTGTTGAGGCTCACTGGTGACCGCCGATAACGACACCAGCAGAGAAATTCAGAGGCGTATTATGGCAGGAAACCGTGCTTATTTTGGACTCCGCAAAACTCTCCGGTCGAAAAAAGTTCGCCATTGCACGAAATTAACCATCTACAAAACGCTGATTAGACCGGTAGTCCTCTATGGACATGAAGCGTGGACTATGCGCGCAGAGGACCAACGCGCCCTTGGGTTTCGAACGGAAGGTGTTGCGTACCATCTACGGCGGAGTGCAGATGGAAGACGGATCGTGGAGAAGGCGAATGAACCATGAGTTGCATCAGCTGCTAGGAGAACCTACAATCGTCCACACCACGAAGATCGGGCGATTACGATGGGCCGGGCATGTCACCAGAATGTCGGATAACAACCCGGCAAAAATGGTTCTCGTCAATAATCCGACTGGAACACGATGAAGAGGTGCGCAGCGCGCAAGGTAGATCGACCAGGTGGAGGATGATCTGCGGACACTCCGCAGACTGCGCGGCTGGCGACAGCTGGCCATGGACCGAGTGCAATGGAGACGACTTCTATGTACAGCAAGGGACACACAGGCCCTAGCCTAATTGGTAAGGTAAGAACAGCACTTTTTAAATTTTCGTATTATTATTTTTTTTTTGGTAAAAAAATACCATCTAAACATTTTTCAAATCATTGGATTTTATTCGGTTTTAAAATTTTGAGATGATGAACACATATGTTTCTAGTGTTGGTTCGAAAAATTAAATACATTTTTGATCATTTTATTCGCAAACATCCTTTACTGCCTTCTGAAACGCTTTCCACATTTTCGGATAAATCCTGGTTTTGTTCCGTTTCCCAGTGATACCCAAAAAACATGAAGATCCGACAAAACAAGCAATCCTTAAAAACGACCAGTAAATTCATCACTCGGGAACATTTACGAGAATGGTCCTTTCTCCAACGTCTTTTTTCCTAGTTCATTCATATGATCTTGTGCTTTTTCGGACATTCAACCAATTGGAATCACGGCTTTGTCGATTTTACCGTTTTTGTCATTTTCGACGAAATAGCAGTGTTTGCGAAAAACCAGCCATGTTGCCGTCATTGCTGTCGCCACAGCTTGTTCTGGGTTTATCGACATAAAGACCCATCTTATCGTGGAAGTCGTATTGATTCCTCTCACTAAAAATTAAAGTTAGTTCTTACTAAACGAAATCTAAGGTAGAACTAACGAATCTATTCGTTGTTTTATGCAACGAAACTGATTTGTTGTTATCGCTGGAAATAATTGGCCCACACACAACTGTCAAAAGCTCGAAGCATTTGTTGACAAAAAAAGAATATTTGTGTATTTTACAAGAACAATCGACAACTAAAAAGAATCGCCTTTCTGGTATGATTGAATGCTAGATCTAAGGTTCTGTCCAGTTAGAATCCGGAATCACTTATTGTGTTGCAGCGGCACGGAAAGTGACCGCTGCAAGAATTCTTTTACAGCAGTTTGTTGACCTTGGTGCCCACTTTCTGTGGTATGAATTTCACGGTGTTTCGTGCAAAGTTATTCCAGATTGGAAGCCGAGAGGAGAGAAAAAAAATCTGCTCACCCACGATGATAATCCATCGTGAGCCACAATAAAAATCGCAAAAACGTTTAAAATCGCCAAATCAACTGTGTATGATGTTTCGTCACCAAAACTCGAGCTTGGAAATTGTACCAGCAGGTTATGACGAAGTACCAAGGATGGCTGCTTAGGGAACGTCCATTAATTACGTCACGCAAAAATTGACTTTTTTTAACCCCCCCTTGCCACGTTTTTTGTATGGACCTCCCATTTTTTTTGTATGGATCGTCACGTTTTCTAAACCATCCCCCCCCCTTTCTGTGTGACATAATTTATGGACCTTCCCTTATCTACGATGAAACCTAGGTCAAAATGGATTTCAGACAGCTTCCTGGCCAAAAATTTTAAGTTCGCTTTTATGGACAAATTTGCTAAAAAAAACTGAAGATTTGGCAAGGGATATGCAGTTGCGGAGCAAAAACCAAACTGTTGGTGATGAATAAGACGATGGACACGAAGCTGTACAAGGAAGAATGCCTTAAAACCGCGTACTACCTTTCATTAATGGTTGGGAAAAGACTGGACAATGCGTACCGTTTGTACTTCGCGTACCTGCAGGTATAAAATAGATCCTACTGTGATCCTTAGCCTCTTGTCCAGTCACTCCTATCCCTACCTCCCCGTGGTGCCGACTGGGGTATGAGTAACCATAGGAAAGATCGCGTAACCAACCCCGGTGGGACTTTGATCTTATGCTGACAGGGAAGGGGGGACTGCCCTCTTCAAACGGTGCATGTTAAAGGCGGCTCAAAACAGCGTTTGTTCTCTATGTTATGAGCGGCTGATCATCGTCCTTGTGCCAGCGTCGGACTCTAAACAGTGCTGTGCACGATGGTCCCCCGGCGAGACAGGGGGTTGGGGAAGGCCCAACAAGCCGCCCTTAAAAAATAAATATTACAAATAATACAGAATCTAATACGGACCGGAACAATCGGCAAAGACCTAGGCGTCGAATTAAGGACTACGATTGGAAATTCAGCGCATGAAACTGCAAATCGCTCTGCTTCCCTGGCTGCGATAGGATAATCTATGACGAACTTCAACCACGTAATTTCGGAGTCGTAGCACTGCAGGAGGTTTGCTGGACAGGACAGAGGGTATGGAAAAGCGGGCATTGAGCGGCTACTTTCTACCAGAGCTGGGCACCGGCTTTGTAGTGTGGCAAAATGCGTCAACGCGTGATTGGATGGTTTCCGATCAACACTTGAATGTGCAAGATGGATCAAGGGTCGATTCATCAACTACAGCATCATCAACGTACACTGTCCACACGACGGGAGACCCGATGACGAAAAACAAGTCTTCTACGCGCAGCTAGAGCAAGTGTATGATGGCTACCCGCAGCGGGACGTAAAAATCGTCATTGGTGACCTGAACGTTCAGGTAGGACGGGAGGCAATGTACAGACCGGTAATAGGGCCTAACAGCCTGCATACCGTATCGAACGACAATGGTCAACGATGCGTGAACTTTGCGGCCTCCCGTGGTTTAGTAGTCGTACCTTCTCCCCCCTAAAGACATCCACAAAGCCACTTGGAGCTCACCTGACCAACGAACAGAGAATCAAATTGACCATGTTCCAATCGACGAGAAATTTTTCGCCGATATCATAATGTGTGACTCTTGAGGATGTGACTCTTGAGGATGGCTGGAGAAATATTCGAACCGCCATTGGTAGCACTGCATTAGTGACACTAGGTACTTCTGCACCGAATCGAAAAAATAACTGGTTTTAAGGCGAATGCAAGCAGTTAGTAGAAGAGAAGAATGCAGCACGGGTGAGAATGCTGCAACACCGTACGAGAGCGAATGTGGAACGGTATAGACAGGCACGGAACAGACAAAATCGAGACCTGGATGGCAGTCTTCTCACAGGAGAGTGTGAGGTGATTAAAAGGTGGAAGCAGTACTTCGACGAGCATCTGAACAGTAATGTTGCAGCGAACGAAAGTGGCTCGGTAATAAATCTAGGAACACGCGCAGAAGATGACAGGACCCCGACCCCAACCCTTCAGGAAGTTGAGGAGGAAATTGGTCGGTTGAAAAAATAACAAAGCCGCTGGTGTTGACCAACTCCCAAGTGAGCTATTAAAATAGGGTGGTGAAGCACTGGCTGCACTAGGTAATTACCAAGATTTGGGAGGAGAAATGTTTACCGGAGGATTGGATTGAGGGAATAGTGTGTCCCATCTATAAAAAGGGCGACAAGCTGGATTGCTGCAATTATCGTGCGATCACGCTACTGAGCGCTGCCTACAAGTTGCTCTCCCAAATATTATGCCACCGCCTGTCACCAATTGCAAAGGAGTTCGTGGGGCAATACCAAGCGGGATTCATGGGTGCTCGCGCTACTACGGACCAGATTTTTGTGATTCGGCAAGGGCTGCAGAAATGTCGCGAATACAACGTGCCCACACATCGTCTTTTCATCGATTTCAAATCAGCGTATGATAAAAACGATCGAGACCAGCTATGGAAAATCATGCACGAATATGGATTTCCGGAAAAACTGACGCGGTTGATCAAAGCAACGATGGATCGAGTGATGTGTGTCGTCCGAGTATCAGGGACGCTCTCGAGTCCCTTCAAATATCGGAGAGGGCTACGGCAAGGTGAAGGATTGGGTGAAGTGTATCTGGGCTCATTGGTGATCGCCGATAACGACACCAGCAGAGAAATAAAAATGCGCATTATGGCTGGCAATCGTGCCTTCTTTGGACTCCGAAGGACGCTAAGATCGAACAAAGTTCGCCGAACCACAACGTTGACCATCTACAAGACATTAATTAGACCGGTAGTTCTCTACGGCCACGAAACATGGACATTGCTAGTGGAGGACCAACGTGCCCTTGGAGTCTCGGAAGGTGCTGCGTACGATCTACGGTGGAGTGCAGATGGAAGACGGAACGTGGAGGAGGCGAATGAACCACGAATTGCATCAGTTGCTGGGAGAACCTCCCATCGTACACATCGCAAAAATCGGTTGACTACGATGGGCTGGACATTTCGTAAGAATGTCGGACGACAGCCCTGTGAAAATGGTTCTCGAAAACGAACCGACAGGTACAAGAAGAAGAGGCGCGCAACGAGCAAGGTAGATCGATCAAGTAGAAGGCGACCTGCGGACCCTCCGCAGACAGTGAGGCTGGTGAGTGACAGCCATGGACCGAATAGAATGGAGACAACTTCTGGGTACAGCAGAGGCCACGCCGGTCTTAGTCTGATTGGTAAGGTAAGGTAACATTTCATAGGGCTGCACAGTGGGCAAGAACTGATGAAAACTAAGGGAGAAATCTGTAACTTTCGTCGTTTTTAAGCGCGGCTTGTAAACATGGCCGTTTTTGCATGAAAATGGTCTGGGGAATCGAATGGAACTGGTTTCAATCACCGCATGGTTGTGGAGTTATAGAGCTTATATTACCCCAATGCCCATTATATTTCTGAATAATGTGTAGACATCTTTGCACGGAGAGGCTCAAGTTCAACAAAATAGTGCTAGTCCCATGTGAAATTTCCTGGAAAATGAATACAAGTTATTTCATCTACCGCACGGCTCTGTGAACTAAGATATGGCTGACTTTATCAAATCAGGCAAACCGCGCTTAAAAGCGACAAAAGTTACAGATTTTTTCTTAGTTTTCATCAGGTCTTGCCCACTGTGTGCTGTTTGCAGATATTAAAGCAACGGAAGTTTTTGGAAGGTGCCCTGAAAAATAATACAAACATGCTGAACACATACTATACTATTTTTTCCCGTTCTTAATTGTGATCTTCCATTAGTTAAAAATCAAACGCAAATTAACATGCCCATTTCCATGTCTCTAGAGCCAACTCGTCGTATTTGTTGGTGGATTCAGTTATTCGCTCTGATGAGTTCGTTCGTTGACGTTCCAAGCAAACAAAAAATGTCCTAGAGATACCAGTGAAATAGCGAGCCAAAAAAAAAAGTAAACGGTTGCAAAACCTAACCGCGTGCTGACTGAGACGTGTGGTAACGAATACCTTCACCTAAACGGGGGACAAACATCCACCCACATGATACATGGTTTCGTATGAGCTTGGTTGGAAGTGATACGGTACCTATAGTTCTAGCACTGGTAGCATATTCCAAGTCGGTGCAGTTTTTGTCGCACGCTTTAGTCCTATCAAACTAGCAGGTAACTTTTTCTGTACACCTACATGTGGGTGGCTGCAGAATATGGTGGAGGTTTTAGCTCAACTCGCCATTTTTTTCTTCTCTCGGTCTGTTTGCAAGCTTTTTGGTTTTGCTGCAGCATGCAGCATGAGAGAGTACACTTCGTTGCATTTGGTTTGTCGATGACTAGGGTTGCAACAGCGGACCTATTTTTTTTACATTAATCGTGTGCAAAGAATCAAGTCGTTCGGTTCAAGTAGGACAAAATAATAGCGATGATTGACGGAAATGGGTTCGCTGCCGAATTTGTGCTCTACCCTGCTGGTCGCTACTGTCCTTCATTTTCTGCATTTTTGGCATTCATTTCTGCGGTTGGATGATCGACAAGGCGTGTTATTCGAGACTGTGTGACATTGTGGTTATTTCTCCTAGATCTTGTTTCGTACATTTTGAATTAATGTACGGAGCGAAAAACATAAAAAAGTGACATTATTATTTCACCTGAATCAACAATTTTCACAAAAATTTATAAAGTTGCCTAAGGCTAGATATCAAACATACTCCCAAGAGCTTTTTTGACACAGAAAATTGATAACATCTGTAAGCAACTTGTGTACGAGTCAACAGTATGCAAAACATGCATACTGCACGTTTGTACAATATGTGAAGCTATGGCTAGATTGAAGCACTCCGCTCAGGTGTGATGACTCGTTCCGGAGAGAGTTGATTCCTTGAGAGCACACACAAAAAAAAAAACAATCTATCGGATTTAATCAATCTTCGGTTCCGGCGTTGCGTCGGCAAAAAGGAATGTTGCCAGAGTTCCTCCATCTGAGGTTGGAATAACAGCTTGCGCCAAAAAGTTCAGCCAGTGATTTATTCGGCCACAATCAATCCCATGTGGTGCGAACAGTTGAAACTTTTTGCCCTATAAATCCTGCAAATTAAAGCTTGCGAGCAGGCGGAAGTAGGAGGCATAGCATGTGGCTCGGTTTGTTGGTATTTAGATGAACGTGTTGAACAGAAAAATCAATACAATGCCAGACTGTGTTGCCTTTATTTACTTAATTTAACTTTGATTGTTTTTGGTTTGAGGAGAAACAGATTACTTTTAAAGTTACACATTATATTTCTACACAGTTTGAAAGACACATTTTCTGCGTTATCTAGCGTACATAAAGGGAATGCTAGATTTGGCATGAATTAATATGATCTTTCATGTAAATTTAAGCCAGATATCGTTGGAATCAGGACTGCTGAAATGTTGCACGGCGTATGAATAATTGCACTGGTTTGGCTTTCAATTAAATGAGAACACATTTCACGCGACTGTTCAAATTCATTTTAGTTTTTGTGTACACAGAAAAAATAAATAGATATTAACAAGCGCGTAAAATTTCCCCTCGTTTAATTCCAAGCCAAAGAAGGCCTAAACAACTAAATTGTTTGCAATTTTTCATAAAACAGGCTAGATTAAGGCGTAATCTTCCTTAAATTAATATGAAATATGCGATTCTTTTCTGCTAAATCTAGCATTCCCTTTATGTGCATTAAATAACGCAGAAAATCACATGTTTCTTTTTATCTGTGTAGGTTTTAGAGCAGTTTATTCAGCATCTGGGACATTTGATGAAGCTGTAAGTAATCTATAGTTAGAACTGCCTATATCTAGACGTTAAGCGCTCAGGTTACCTCGGTTGTACCTCATTGGTTACGATATCGCCACTGCGCAAAGTTAACTTACTTCTGATCATCGAAACATACTTTCAAAAACGATCATTAGACTCAGAAAATGTCATAGCCATGGAATAAAGTTCCCAATTACAAAGACTTATTAAAAGCATGCGGATTGCTTTCCGATCATGAAAATGTTTTCTTCAGCTCCGGAATCTATACGTAAACTTACAATATGGTATGGGTGCGATCCATGCATGTGTGCGAAGGCGGAATGCAATAGGCCAGTTCACGATTTGCTGCACACGTCAATTTCCTCCACCCACTCCTTCGTTTTACCCGTCCACTCACGAAAACCAAAACCAACCAAAACATGTCGACTGCTATGATCACAAACTCGTCTACTCGCAGGATATTAGACAGACTTACACGACCAAACTTTTAGTTTGTCATTTAAAGGGCGAACACGAAATTATTGCGACACCGAAAATGTCATGCCAATTTTCTTATAAAGTTTAGAATCAAACCAAAATGTTAGGGTAGTTTTATACATATATTTACTTCAAAAATCAAAAGAAAGAAGGGGGCGACCTCGGCGTAGTGGCTAACATCCATACCTCTCACGCCAAAGTCACGAGCTCGAATCTCACCCCCGGACAAGTAACGAAAATATCCAAGGGGTATTTAAGTGACTACGACGGGAGATGAACCAGCCCAGGGCTGAAAATCTCGATAATAAAGGAACAAAAAAAAAAATCAAAAGAAAAGTTAATCGATGGAGCCTTGAGTGTAAAATTGAACGCATTTTCGCTTGATGCCCTCCATCAAAGTCTTTACAGTGTCATCCGGTACCAGTTTTTTTTCCATTTTCTTAACATGTCCCTCTCGTCTTTGACTGTCTTCTTGTTCTTCCGAAATTCCCGCTTCATCATTGCCCAGTACTGCTCCACCGGGCGCAGCTCCGGACAGTTTGGCGGATTCATGTCCTTTGAAACAAAATGGACAGAATTGGCCTCATACCACTCCAGGACACTTTTAGAATAGTGGCGTGATGCCAAATCTGGCCAAAATAGCGGAGCTTCGTCGTGCTGCTGCAAGAACGGCAAAAGGCGCTTCTCGAGGCACTCAGATTTGTAGATCTCCCCATTTACTGTGCCCTTTGTCACGAAAGGCTCACTCCTCAGTCCGCAAGAGCAGATGGCCTGCCAAATGAGACATTTGGAGGCGAACTTCGACATTTTCTTCTTCTTAAATTTGTCGTCCACATAGAACTTGCTCTTGCCGGTAAAAAACTCCAACCCCGGAATTTGCTTCAAATCGGCTTTTATATACGTTTCGTCGCCCATCACACAGCAGCCATATTTTGTCAGCATCTTCTCGTGCCCGAGTTTTAGCCGTCGATTGTTGCCGCTCATCGTGGTTTGGGAAGTTCTGTACCTTGTATGTATGTAGTCCAGCTCTCTTCTTTGCATTCTGGACGTAGCTCTGCGACATGCCGATCTTTTTAGCCAAATCACGGCTTGAGACGTTGGGATTTGCTTTAATCATCCGCTTCACCTTTCCCTCCGTCTTTTTGTTCTCCGGTCCCGGTTTTCTTCCAGCTTCTTTGCCGTGGTCCAACGTCAACCGCTCCTGGAACCGCTTCAACACTCTGGAGGCGGTTGAATGGTGAATGTTCAACATTTTTCCCAACTGCCGGTGCGACAGGTCAGGAAATTCCAGGTGTTTGGAAAGAATTTGTTCTCTCGACTCGCGTTGGTTCACCTCCATTTTCGTTGAATCGAAAAACACGACTTCGAGTTTGACAGCATGTAAACAATACACATCAATGAGAAAGTGTGCAAAATTTGGTTGATTTTTACCCAATGGTAAAAAAGTTATGCCCTGTTGAATGTGTCGCAATAATTTCGTGTTCGCCCTATATCATCAGATTGGCAATGTGTATTTCTTATTTTATTTTCTCTCACGGATATGTTAGACAAAGCGACTCTGACAACAAATGGGATGCTTCGTTTCAAAACAAACAAATGTGAGAGACAGCAGGCTTCACGTTACAATACCGGTGCGCTATAGCCATGCACGGCGGGACAAGTTAACTTATTTTGAGAGGCCATTTTAGTCAGTCTACTAGTGAATTCGAGTGCAAGAATTCTTTTACAGCGGTTTGTTAACCTTGGCGCACACTTTCTGTGGTATAAATTTCACGTTGTTTCGTGCAGTGAGTCAAAAGTTATTCCAGATGGAAGTCGAGAGGAGAGAAAAACTTCTGCACACCCACGTTGATAATCCAACATGGTCCGCAATAAAAATCGCAAAAACTTTGAAAATCGCCCAATTAATCCTGTATGATGTGCTCAAACGGTTCAGGGAGCGAAAGAACGTGGATCGAGTGCCTCAAGGTAAGCGTCGTAGTGGAACATATGACCGCAAGCTGAACTAGAAGATGTTGAGAACCGTCAGAGCAAACCCTTGGCTATCAGATAATTAAATCGCACAAAAATACGCTGCTGCTCGCAGTACCGTTCGAAGAATTCGTTTGCGAGCAGGATATCGTTCAAATAGAGCAAGCAAGCAACCAAAGTTTGGTCACCAAAACTCGAGCTCGGAAATTGTACCAGCAGGTTTTGACGAAGTACCAATGATGCCTGCTCATCGACGATGAAACCTACGTCAAAATGGATTTCCGACAGCTTCCTGGCCAAAAATTCTACATAGCGACAAATTTGGCAAAAAAATGATGATTTGGCAAGGGATATGCAGCTGCGGAGCAAAGACCAAAGTGTTCATGACGAATAAGACGATGGACTCGAGGCTGTACAAAAACCACGCACTACCTTTCATTGAAGTCCATAAAGGTCCCGCGACGTTTTGGCCAGACTTGGCGAGTTGCCACTACAGCCGGGAAGTCATCCAGTGGTACCGCGATAATAACTTAGATTTCATCGATAAAAACATAAATCCACCCAACTGCCCGCAGTTCCGACCCATCGAGAGATTTTGGGCAATAATGAAGCGAAACCTTAAGAAAAGTGGAAAAAAGGCTCGGGATGCGACTCAGATGACCAAAATGTGGAACAAAAGTGCCAAGGACTCCGGAGATGTGCAGCGTTTGATTGGAAGAATAAAGAAGAAAGTGCAAATTTTCATTAGAAACGAAGAGAAATGATTTATATTGATATTTTTTCCTTAAAGAACAGTTGATTATCTTTGTTTTGATGCATTAAACTTATTTGTAAGTCAATCCGTTACCGAGATACAGATGATTTTATTATTCCAGATTCTAAATGGACATTGCTTTTGTCATCAGCATGACGCACTCTATTTTAGGCTAGCCATATTTAAGAGAGAGAAAGAGAGAAGTTAACCGTCTTTATTGAACAATTGTTTGTTTGTTTTGTCTTGATTATCGAGATTTTCTGCCTCGGGCTGGTTCATCTCCCGTCGTAGTCAGTCAAACACCACTTTTTGGGCATTTTCGTAACTTCTCCGGGGGTTTCGAACTCGTTCGTTCGAACTCGTGACTTAGGCGTGAGAGGTATGGATGTTAACCAATACGCCGGGGTTGCCCCTAATATATTGAACAATTCTAGACTTGTTCTGGAATGAGAATGGAATGGAGAAAAAAAAATCTGTAATGTGTCGGAAGATGGAACCTTCAACCAGAACCCCTACGGCTCGGACCAAACCGTCGTCATAAGGGTATACGACTGTAATGCGACATAACTTCCAGTTGAGTGGGGGCTGGTTTCGGTCCTGGAGCAACACGACCATGTTTTCCCGGATGTTCGGCATTGTCAGAAGATTCTTTTACCTCGGTTGAAGAGTATTCAGGTAGTCGCGACTCCAAGGTCAGTTTCACGTTGCCGACGATTCGCTTCAAATGGCTCATGGTGGACTTAACTGCAGCCTCCCAAAGGCCGCCGAGTTCCGGTGCGTCCGGCGGGATGAAGTGTTATTCGATTTCACGGGTACAACAAAATTTCTCGATGGTTTCAACGGCTTGCTGATCCTGGAACTGTTGGTATAAGGCACCTCGAAAGTTTTTTGCGTTATCCGAGTGCAGCTGCTGGATCATTCCTCGTCGTCCAAGATATCGTTTTAGGACCGCCAAAAACGCATCGGTGCTCAAGTCGATTAATGCTTCCAGAGGGACGGCCTTGGTAGTCATACAGACAAAGATGGATATCACCACGGCAAGGGCGCCGCACACCTTGTTTCACCAGGGAAAAGGACTGGCCTAGTCCCCTCCAGTAACGGCAAATGGGGGTGATGGTGCCATCAGTTGACTGGTGTTAGTTGAGTTAATTCGAAAGCATCTCACACACTAACGTGTAATCTGCCGAATTGTGGATGGAGCGTTTAGGAGCCAATAATGTTGCCTCATGACGTTCATCAAACCGGACTGCCAGACGTGAAGCTGGTCGATGTGCATCTGCCGAACCAGAAGACGCACCACCGAGTCCTTGGCCGATGAGGAGGCCGAAGGATGATGAGATAACGGCTCTCGAATGCTAGCAGGGTTAACAGGGTGCAGATTTGCCAATTTCTGGCCCGGTTCGCGGTCAGCAACTCTTTGAATTTCATCCGCCAAATGAACTAGTTGGACCACGTGGAAAATAACTTCGGTTGCCTGGCGTAATTCCGTAATCGTCAGATGCTTGCTTGACTTTCACTCGGTAGGGTTCTTGATTTGACGGTTGCCAACGAATCGCAATACGTACCCAATTACGCGTTGGATTTTACCAAAGCTGCTGTACATGAAGAAAAACGAAAATGGTTCGATACTAACAGCTGCAGTGACGGGTGCTTCTTTCGGTTCTGGCAAAGGCTCTGGACGGGGTGGGTCGACTTCATACTTTACTCGCTGGAGGGACTCGGGAGCATTCCACCAAAGGTTGTTGTTTTCCAAGGCTTCAAGTGGTTGACCACGAGAGACGACGTCGACAGGGTTGTGCAGGGTGATCGAACGTTTTCCCATCGGTATCTAAAGCTGTATGTTTTGATTCACGGCGATTACGTTTCGGACAAATTATTGGAGTTGGATGAGCGGTTTCTTGATACAGGACAATCGTGCTATCACACCATAATACAATCTCCTGGAATTCCATACCCACGGCGGGTAGCACCTTCATAAGTCGTCGAGGGATGGAAAGTTCATGACCGGAGAAACCAGCTCAAGGGGGTCGAAGAATTTGGCAATCTCTGAATACATCAGCCTTCTGGTGACCCTTGTGAAGAAGGCGGTTAGTTTGGATGGTTTGCAATGTACAGGGTATCGGCCGTTGGATCCCAGAGCAGGTCGAGAATCTTGATCGCCTGTTTAACGCCACGTTCTTCTAACGGTATTCTTTTTTCTTGATCCGCTATAGAAATGTACTCGAGAAACTCTTGCGAATTCGAGCACCATTTATTGATCGGTAATCCACCCCTTCCTAAAAGCTGCTTCGATTGTCTTTGGGCTCCGATAGCATCTTCCATCGAGTCTGCGCCGGAGAGCACATCGTCCATATACGTATCCTCTTTTACAATGCGAGCAGCGATGGTGAAAAACTCACCTTCTTCCTTGACTAGTTTTACCAGGCACCTTGTTGCGAGATACGGAGCGGATGCTGTACGGTAGCTAATGGTACAAAGTTCTAGCACCCGTAGCGGCTGCGACGGGTGGGACCTCCAGAAAATACGCAGGAAACGTCGACCTTCGGGCGCATGGAATACTTGCCGGTACATCTTGGCGACGTCTCCGGAGAAGGCAATCTTGAACATACGGAACCGTAGGCGATGACTTGACTTCTGCTTCGAACACGACACGACACTTCGTGCTCGAGCTAGACGGGTGAAGAACCACATGATGTGGAAGATAGTACCTCTGCTGGTTGATCGTCAGCTTCGTTGATTTCGTGGCAATGTCCGAGAGCCTCGTACTTCCGGATGCATTCCACGGACGCAGTAGTTCGGGATTGCTCACCAGGCGTTTCTCCAGCATCAGTAACCTCTTGAAGGCCAAAGCGTGGCAATCATCCAAGTGGGTAGACTATTTGTTAAATGGCATCCTCACGCTGAATGTTTCCGGACTTGTTACGTTGGTATGTGGCAAGAAAGTGTGCTTCGCACGTTATTTCCTCGGTTGATAGCTTCAGTACATCTGGAACTTCCTCGATTTGCCAAAACTTATGCATCATTTCCTCGACACGACAAAGGCAGTGTAGTTGGCGTGCTAGACGGAAATCTAGTAAATCTGTGGCTCGATGATGTCACCAGATACGATCCATCCAAGGTGAGTGTATCGCAACTGTGCCAAGTTGACTTTCAGGATGAGCTGACTTGGCTTCAGCAAATTAAAGAACAGCTCTGCGTCGATTAGCACTCGACACTGAAGAAGTGTGTAAGTCGTAGACGAAATAGTCCTATTTGTCATAAGATAAGCTTTCTATAGCGTTTCAATGTTTTATTTTTTATTTTTAAAAGTGATCAAATGAAGTGTTAATTTTAAATTCTCCTACATCCACTTTGTTTGGCGTGCGGAACTCGAGATCGGCCAGAGCCACTCCATCGGGAATGTTCCAATTGACGATGTTGATCTTCGACGATGGTTACTTTCGGAGTCACTGGGCACTCGGGGCTGGCTTGGAAGTTGGATACTCGGAACTTGAACTTCAGGGTCACTTTGTCCCGGGCGTGGGACCGCAGGGCGTTGATGCCAACGATAGAAACGTTGGCTGGTTACTTTCGAAGTCCAAGGAGGTTGACCGCGTTCCATCACGAAGCTTACTTGGGATCCGCTGTCCAACAGGACACGGCATGGAGGAGGATCTCGGTCTTACAGTATTGGTAGATTGGGCGATATTTGACGAACAGGTGGTTCCACTAGGGCAGGAATCTTCTGCACCGTCGACGGTTGACACGGAGCAGCCGGAATCGGTGGAAAGCTTGCCACTGCTTCAGCGGTAGGAGAAACATTCGAGTTGGAGACGGCTTAGTATAGTTGCTCGATGGATGCGTAGTCATCGTCTTGTATCTCCAGCGCTTCCTCAGGAACGATGGCTATTATCTTGCTGTGAAATTGGCTGTACTCGGCATAGTTGAGCCAATCGTTGCGTCAAGTTGATCACCTTCTTGATCCTCATCAATTTCATTTTTGCATACCGTTGGCGACTCAATCCTCGGTATTTCTTGGCTGTAACTTCATCCTGTTGGGTCTCCCATTCGTCAAATCCGTAGAACAATCCTGATGTATTCGAGTGTGAGCCGAAAGATGGGTGCTGCTCGCTACCGGCATCTTGCGTACACTTTTTGGAGCTCTCAGCTGTTCAGCTTTGGAGATATTCTTGTTTATATATTGCACCATTTATAGATCCAGATGTGATGAAGGGAGCCAGATTGCTGGATTTGCTGTTCCGGAGCCATGGCCGTTCGTACTTCATGGATTGGTATGAAATTTGATAGACATAAACAGTACTCATTGAACCGATTGATCCAGTTATTTTCAATTTTTCAGAATTCCTTCAGACGCTATTTTGCAGGAATACACTTTCAACATATATGGGAATAATATATATGTTCACCTAATCACTAAGCGACCTAAAGAAGCATAGAATTCAATCAAAAATTATTTTTGAATTCTCTCTCATCGTATCATATTTTAAGATCACCCTGGTCTTCAGGATGAAGGACTCAGAGTCAAATTAACAGAATTTTAAAATTTTGATATTATAATTCCAGGATCACAACCGCTTCATTTCAATCTAGAATACTGAAAAGCAGCAGAGTAGTTATTTACAGTCTTCATTCAGCGTTTTTGTGATTTCCAGCCGGTAACTAGAATTTGTCTCGCTTCTTACATATAAGTCAATGTATTAGAAGGGATGGTTACTCACATACATACTTCTCGAAGTAAGATGTCACTAATACTGGTGTGCTGCTTTACACGTATAGGATCGATTTCAACCACGAGATCAGCTGTCAAAGTGCTCAGGTTGACAGCGGTTTGTTTTTTGTTTTCAACCTGCAAAACTATTGTATTAGTGAACTGCTTACTAATACTAAAAGTTGCAGAGCAGCCTATTGGTATTCTTATAGGCCCCAAGTAATTTATTGGATTCATCAAAGCAATCTTATTTATACACGGAAAAAAATCCGTGTCCGGATCCGTGAACTGCAGTCATGAATTCAAGAACAAGCAAAAATACATCGTGAACTGAATCACGTAATCATGAACTAAATCACGTTTTTAGGTAAAAATCCTGAAAACGTGAACGGTCCGTTTTCATTTTCGTGAACGCTTTTGTTTCTGTGTACAAATGTCACCGAACAAGTTGTTTTGGCTAATAGCTCTGTCTTTGCGAACTGAGCAAAAGGTGGGCATGTTGCACATGCAATTCCATCAGAGTCTGCGATTTTCACTTAAAAACCTCACGTACTGGGTTCGATAGCGTACCATCAACGCAATGGACGTTCTGAACGAAAAGAATATTCCGTAATTGCGTACGGAAGCTTTCTTTAAACCATTTTTTCTTGCCCAACACAATTTCCTCTTTTGAAATCTCCAGAAGAAAACCGCTGAACGACGTTGATTGGTATCCAACCTCTAAATCAACATGCGAAAACAATTCCCACCATCTGTCCCTGCCCGAAATGCGGTTTCCCCTGCTCAAGGGCAACAGGCAATAGATTCTCAACGTTTTTTTCACCCTCCATTCTGGAAACTGCACAATCCAAATAGCCGCTATTGAAATTTGATTCCACTCTTACCAATCGTGGTATCCAATCGACAGGATCGCCTCGTTTCGTTCGTTTGCTTGGTGTTTACAGAAATCGCCGAAAGATGAAAATGAAACCGATGAAGGTTCAATTTCTCGAACGTTTTTTTTCCTTCAATTCCGAAATATAAGGAACGATTTTCGGGTCTCACAGGTCACCGTTAACTGATGAATCAATGCTGCCGGCCACGAAATTGTTAAACTTCTCGTTCAAAGTTAGCAATTTATCGACATGTAGGGCAACAGCCATGATGTTGAGCACCTATTACATTCCGTTTAGCAATTTGAAGTGATCTGGTTTAGGGCAGATGGAGATTTACCCCATTGCATAGGTGGACAGAATTGACTGTAGCTAGAAAAAAAAGCGGCGCCGTACATTTCTGCCATATGACCAGCATTCGAGTTCTATTGCGGGGGAGAGGGCTGGCGAAAGTTCGCTTGCAAATGCACGTGTGGTTCGTTGTTTTGGCCAACGGGAGGAAACGAGTTCTATCAGTTAGGCAATATAGCAGGAGAGAAGCTGTGTAGCAAGGATAAATTGATATTTAATGACCGGAAACTATTTGAAAAGTTCAATATCCGATCCAAACTGATGATGCATAAGGTTCAGGGGAACTTTTGAGCTTTTTGGAGGGAGCCTTTAGCGGCACTTTGAATTTAATAAAACTATTGAAAATCCAGACTGTGTTGAACAAAAAAGTCACATACGAAATCCGATTTAATGGGTGCGATAAATAGCGCGACTAAATGACAACACGTTTGGTAAAGAGGTTTTATTTTTCAAATTAAATTCTTATTTGGATTTCACAAGTCCATGCAATGTGGCTGCGTTTGAGGGTTGTTTTCCGTACACAAATAAAAATAAAAATTGAATTTTCTGCGTTATATAATGCACATAAAGGAAATACTAGATTTGGCAGAAAATAATGGGATATTTCATGTAAATTTAAGCCAGATAACGCCTGAATCTAGTCTGTTGTATGGAAGATTGCAGACATTGTTGTATGGCGCATGAAAGATTGCAAACAATTTCGTTGTTTGTGCCTTCATTGGCATGGAATTAAATGAGGTGAAATTTTACGCGCCTTTTTTAAATTATTTATTTTTGCTGTGTTCATTCATCTTGCGACTACTCGTTCGGTTCAAGTCTCATCAAATATTGGCTTCTGGCACATAGCCTTTGCACAAAAAAGGACCACTTTTTGCTTAATCCGTGCCTGTCTGTAGCGGTCCACGTTCGCGCTTGTTCGAACACTCTCACCTTAGCTGCAGTTTTCTCCTCCACTAACTGCTTACATTCACATTCAAACCTGTCATCTTTCCTGTTCCTGAGCAGCCGAAGATAATTCAGCTATGACAGCGTTTCGTATGGTGGTTCAGAAATCTCTCTTGGCCTCTTTACGCAAAATCCATCCTGGAATGGAATAAGGTCAAATAATTGACAAAATAGATAGTCTCAAAGCTATCGAGGTAGTCATCGACATAATGCCTTTTCATTATGGCTTGTGCCGCCCTCGGGAGCTCATCTGCGAACTCTTGCGCGTTCCGATTCTTAACAAATTGGACAGACGCAGGTGAGCTGGAGGCTCCAAACGCAATACGTCCATCATATAGACGCTAGGCTCGTCGTTGGGGCTGTTGCGGAACTTTGAAAAGGCCGGTCGCGCTTAAGAAATTTTGTTTGGTGGAACATATCTTTGATGTCTCCACTGACCGCCACTGAATATTCACGGAAATGGAACTAAACCGATATCAACGATACGAGGAAGTTTGGGCCAGGCAATAATAGAGAGTTCAACGAAACTTCGTCTACTTTTGCTGCAGCGTCCCAAATGAGCCGCACTTTTCCCGGTTTCGTCGGGTTGCAAACCACTCCTAACGGAAGGTATCAGATCCGTTGAGGGTCTGCATTGGCGATTTCATCTTCTGTGGCTAGGTGCGCAAAGCCCTTTTCTTGGTATTCCTGTACTTGGCGATGAATGTTCTCTTTGAGAAAAGGGGTCTCTGACCATGCGTCTCTCCAGGCACTGCAGACGACGTAGGGCTATCGGGAAACTATCGGGGAACCCTACGTAATCCAAGGTCCATACAAGACCTGTTTCGAAACGATTCCCTATACTTCGTGTCGTCTCCTCCATTATCTTCCGTGCTCTTGCGTCCGTAGCAGATTCCAGAATGCCCCAGTGGTTCACTCCACTGTTCTCTGCGTTGAAGTAGTCTTTGACCAGTCGCTCAAGTTTTTCCTCAACTTTGCCTTCGCACACGTGGTAATTGAAGTTCTGATTATGTTTCGCCGTGTTCAGACTGCCGTATACACACCATCCCGGACGAGTTTTAGTCGCTATGAGACCACTTGTTCCCTTCTTGATTTTCAACGGCACAGCAAACTGCAGGTTCCGAGGGCCTACAAGTAGCTTCGAAGTGACGTTCTCATAGCTATGTACAGGGGGTCCCTTTAGGTGAGTGTGACCCTTTGCAGTTCCTGAAAGCATAGTGTCTGAGATGGTAGATTTAAGCTTTCTACTTTGCGAGCATTCATCAGGCGAAACCGATGCTTTCGAATTATTTTGGATACCTCCAGTGACACTACCAGTGACACTACCTGTGACTCTTCCTCAGTTCTCGTCATATTGGCCGTCCATTTGAGGCATAGCGGGACGTTTGGACCTTCTACTTCAAGTTCTTCTACCAGACTGCGTTCAACGAGCGTTGCAGATGAGCCTTCGTCTAAGAAGGCGAACGCAGTGACGGACTTCGAGTTTCCGTGGATAGTAATGGGAATGATACGAAAGAGAATAGATTGTTCATAATGGTGATGTGCGTGTTCTTCTACCTGAGTGGCCTCCAACATCTGCTAGGGGGCTGTTTCACCTTTGCTGCGTAGCAGTTGATGATGACAAAATTGGCTGCCATCTATCCCACATCGGTTCGCATTGCGGCAAACGCGTCTTCCTTGTGGATTAAGGCAACTTCTGCAAACCTTTAACGATTGAACATTTTTCGATCGCTCATCCACTGAAAGATGTTGGAACTTTGTACAATCCTTCAGCCAATGCCCAGATTTTCCGCAGAATAGACAGACTTTTTCCTGCTACACCTTCTCGTTCGTTGAACTAGTTGCTGAGCTTTTGTCTTTAGTTCGAGGTTTCTCACTATTTGTTGTCTGTTGTCCACCAGTAAAGACGACTACTTTACTGACCGATTCAACTATTGCTGACATGAAGTTGCTAAATGTAAGCTTGCTTTAGGGTAGAACGAAAGGAACTGTGCCCACTGTAGTTTAACGTTTTCAACCAGTTCTTGCAGCAGAGCAGGGTTCCCTAGGTGGGCTTGTTGTCCTGCTGCAATAAGGTGTTGTGTCAAGTTTCTGACGGACATCCCAAATTCAATAAGTGTATCCAGCTTCTCGGCTTTGGGGCAGGCGTTTCACGCACTGTTCTAATCAGTTTATTAATAATAAACTCAGGACATCCGTACAGCGTTCGTAGTGTGTTCATTACATCAGCAACAGAGTCTTGGGATAGACGCTAATACCGCACTGATTTCAGAGCATTACCTTTCAGGCAACGTTGAAGGCACGCAAGATTTTCGACGTTGCTGAAACCACAAGCTGCCGTCGAGTTGGTGAAACTACTGAAAAATATTGGCCATTCTTACGGATCTCCTGTGAACTTGGGAATATCACGGGGCATCACCTGTCTTGCCGCCAATTGATCCTGTGATGGTCCACCTCATTTGGTGGCCCAACCGAGGGAATTGAGTGCGTAGGGTGAATGCGCGGCTGTTCGAATGGAATTTGCACATTTACAGGAGCGTCATTGCAGGTCGAGTTTAAGGGTGCGTGTTGATTTTGCAAAAGAGGCGCGCAACGAGCAAGCTGGATCGATCAAATAGAAGGCAACCTGCGGACCCTCCGCAGACAGCGAGGCTGGCGAGGTACAGCCATGGACCGATTACAATGGAAACAACTTCTGTGTACAGTGGCCACGCCGGCCTTAGTCTGATTGGTAAGGTAAGGTAAGTTGATTTTGCAGCGGTTCGATGGGAACCAGATTGCTGAGTAGAGGATTCGAAGGTATATTATGGCGTAATGGCTCTAGTCAGATTGACGTTAGTAACGTTTTAGCGGCACCCATGTTCCGCTCTTTCATGGAATGTGTTTTGAGAAGCACCCCTTTAGATGTGCTTGAGATAGGTTGTGCGAGTGGAGTAGACTGATTTCGCTACTGTAGCTGGATCCGAAAACTCTGCAGCTGTGCTTGTAGCTTCTTTATCTGTTCCAGTGTCGGTTATGGATGCTGCTGACACTGACCGGATGTTACTCTTTCGGGACCATATTAACGCCCTTCGCTTCGTACCAATCCATTACAGGCTTGGCGTGATGGCACGAAGTGAGATCCGGCCAGAACAGCGTGGGAACACGGTGAGAGCGGAGGAAGCTGTATTGTTCTTATTGTAATACAAATAGCTCGAGCGGCTCTAGTGTTGATGGGGCAAAGCTCCCTTTTGACCAGTTGTCTGCTATATAGGCACTACGGGCCTGGTTGCCAGTGCTATGGTCACAGCATCAGTGACAATTACATTTCAGTCGGTTCGAATAAATTATGCCAAACATATCTAAGCAATACATACTTTTAGTCAATCCAAAAAATCACTGTTCAACACCAGAGAAGAAAACATTTGATTTTCAAATTTCAATTTTAACCCTGAAACCTATGAATGCCATATTTTTAAGAACAGCTCATTTAAAAAGAAGGGAATATTACAATGGATAAAAACCTATGCCAATAATATTATGCCAAATGGTCACTATGCCAAATGACCACTTGAATTCTGTATTATTTCAAGAGTGTTGTTGGTTATTATGCCAAACGGCAGTATCCCAAATGACTACTTAGCTCATACATATGGGCTTTTCTTAGTTAACAATCTCCATCACGGAATTGCAGTAGTTTTAGGTTGTGTGCTTTGGAAAATGTTACCCCCAGCGTAAACCAACGTAGACTTTTTCAACCCCAGACAGACTTTTAATAGCTTCTTGGACAGGAATTTTATACGGCAACTGGACGGGAAAAAGTGGCAGATATTTTCAAGCACTTTAAACGGTCAAAGTTCTCGAAGAAATATCTGGTAAGGCAGGCCATCTGTACCTGTAGTTTGAAAAGCAACGTTTACATTGCGACCGGAACCGTCAACCAGGAAATTTATCTGAGCGAGTGACTACAAAAACGTTTACTGCCTTTCCTGAAGCGACACAATCGTTCCGTTCTATTTTGGCCGGATTTGGCATCTTGCAATTACGGAAAAAGGCCATGGAGTGGTATGCTGCCAACAACGTTGAAGTGGTGAATCCTAGAGGGTTTGAGCTGTTTAGTGGAATACCTGTAACTAGAAATTAGAAGAAGAATTAGTATCTTCCATTTTAATTCCAACTACCTTTGCTTATTTTCGACAGATACGCGTACTTCGTCTACAATGTGCAGTCGGCACATTGTAGACGAAATACGCGTATCTGTCGAAGATAAGCAAAGGTAGTTGGAATTAAATGGAAGATACTAATTCTTCTTCTAATTTCTAGTTGAAGTGGTGCCCAAGAACAAAAACCCTCCCAACACGCCAGAGATCCGCCCAATCGAACAATATTGGGCCATCGTCAAGCGGAACCTTAAGAAGACTCAAACAGTGGACAAGGAGACTGTACAAAATCTTATGGCAGGTGTTAAACGAAAGACCCGCCAATTCGCATTGGGTGAAAAGGAAGCATAGCTGACTATTTCTCCTGTATTCTGTATTAATTGAACTTGAAAAAGAAAAATAATTTGACTTATTTATAAAAACTTTGATCGACTCACACACATTACTGTTTGACCAAATTTTGATCGGAACACCCTTTAGTATTTGAGGATTGTGTTTAGAAAACGCCGAAGTGATAGGGACTTGATGCCGTATGTCCTGAGTCATATTCACATATATGCCTCATGGTACTAACGACATCGTAGATTACATCACTCGAAACATTCATTATTTTCAAGAAGGTAGTGTATCCTAGTGCATAGTGAAGTTTTTTCCCTGTTGTTATAATTGACCCAATTTACGAATTCATCGCATCAATATTTCATTATTTAGAGCAGAAAAAGCAAGCACCATTTCAATCACCAAATGTTGCATCCTAAAAATCACTTGCCTTCCTGCATGCAACGTTGTCTGCCGACGGAAGCTACCATTGCATCAAATCTCATGCAAAAAAGCTTGTGTCCGTCGTTTTGTATTTTAATTTTGTTTGTTTCAAAGTATAAAATTTAATTAAACCTTGTTCCACTGAAGGCCAGCGAATCGTGTCTTGAGTTGTGGTGCAAAGGCGACATCACTCGCAAAGATGGAGACCCCGGCAAAATGGAGGTGGCTTTGTTTAATTTCCTACTCAGCTATTCTTCATAGGAACTCGCTTTTGAGTAAGAATGTGATAGAGAAAAAAAAGTGAAGAAATGGCTGATTTGTGTCGACTGGGAACGTGATTTTTTTTCTTTTACTGCTGCCGCATGAATCACTCGCTTGTTTAATTTGGTTGTTTTGCATCGTTTCTGACGAGCGCCACGTGATTGCAGCAGTTTGTTTTATGCTGAGTGCTACATTCGCTTTCAGAATCGAGCACGAAATTCTTGATTTCCATTGAAAGTTCCAGTATCGTTAGGAATGAATGCCGAGTGGAGAATTTGTTTTAATTGGATTAAGAAACACAACACTGACAGGTTCATAACAATGCGCTTACCACAAGGTTGTTGAGTGTCAACTTCAGGTCCACTCGGGGTCGGGAAGGTGGTGAACTGCAGTTTGCTCGCAGGACATCTCCGGCCTCGTAGCGATTGTGCTCCGTCCACAAGGTGGGACCACTGTCGGGCAGTTCTGAAATGAAAGAAATTTAATTGGATAATGCTTTAATCTGGCTGCTGAATGAAACGAGACTATCGATAGGCTTCCAAAAATCGGAAATGGCTTTCGGGGGGCTTAGATTCATTCCGATAGGACCAAAAAATAAATGGCACTAGATTTCCCTAGTCACTATACATAGAATTCAATTTCGGAGGACACCCCACTTAGAAACGACTTGCACAAAAGGCGATGCAAAACCACAAACGATAAAATACGATTTCTGAGCCAGTTGATGCAGAACCAGCCTCGGTTTCAGAAGCAATGCGTTGTTCTCTAGACCGCTTGCTTGCATTGTGGCCATTGAATGTTGACCCACTTCACCTGCATCTTTCTTTGCAATGGGACAATGTGTCTCTTCTCCGGGTGCTGCTTCAAGTTGGTCCCACGTGTTGGAAAGTGATCCAGCTCTTCACTTACATAACTTTTTCATTCACCCTACGGATGACATAGGATCCCGAAAAAGGGGTTCCATCGAAATCTTTCCGCAAATAGACAAGGGGATTACTTCTCTAGAAGTGGTTTCAGATTGCATAGGGATATGGGTGAATGGGTGTGTAAAGCGCTCCTCTTGCATTGCTGTCGATTTTTTTAAGTTGCAAAACTTCTGAACAATTTGAAAAATGACATGTATTAAGTTCAGTGGGACGATGAGAATTTACACAGTTTGAAAGAAACTGGTAATTTTTAGCTTTATCAAATGCACATAAAGGGAATGCTAGATATAGCAGAAAATAATGGGATATTTCATTTAAGCCAAATAACGCCATAATCCAGTCTGTTGTATGAAAGATTGCAATCATCATTGTATGACGCATGAGATGTTGCAAACAATTTCGTTGTTTACGCTTCCTTTGACTTGGAATTAAACGAGGGGAAATTTTACGCGCTTGTTAAAATTCATAATTTTTTCCTATGTAGACGGTGGCGGCTTGGTATTTTATTATTAGTCTGTGGCGTCCTGCTGTTCATATTCGGTGTGGGTTGCGCAGCGACGAGGACTGGCGTGAACCTTATTTTCTGGTAAAAATTCCAAAAAAGTACTAATGGTCGAGATTCCTTCTGTAGCTCAGTTTTGAATTCGCTTTTTTCTCAAGTTGGCGTATCATTCCCGTTTACACTAGCTTCATCGCTACGAAAGAGAGAGAAAAAAACCGATGTGGTTGCAGCAACCTTGTTCCGGTTTCCTATTTATGACGCAATCTTGGACATTCAGAACCAAAGTGGAAGAGCTTAAGAATCAATAAACTTCCTCGGTATCTCTGCGAGCTTGTGGTTTCGGCTATCTATGAATGGATTCAAAGTCCGGTGCACCTAGAATTTGGAAACTTTATCTATTCTACAGCAAAGGTCACATTTCGAATGGTATGGCAGCAATTCGTTTCGCAAGTTCACGTGCTGTATTATAAAAAAGGGGTGGATGTGAGAAAATTACACCCACATCGGAACCCTGACGGGGTTAGTTCTAAACATCGCGAAAAAGTTAAAAATTGAGTAGGGTAGAGTAATTCAGACATTTGCATAGTCGTAAACTTCATGTAGATGTATCTGACATCCAAAATGTTATCATTTTTGGTATCCTTAAACTATTGCGATTTCATTTGCAAAAATCACTATCCGTGTACCCTTTCATGGGAATACGTATGGAAGTGAAATGTCTTTTCATAAACTTAAGGCTTGTTCGCGACAAAATCTGGACACCCCTAAATACGTATATCTCTGGGAATACTTCGCAGACTGATGATCGTATGTCTGTTCATTGTGTAAAATCCATTTTTTGTGATACTACTTGCTTTTAGATCGAAGATGGCGTCGAAAGAAGGGCAAGTGCGAAAAGCAATTGTGTGCGGTCGCAATGAAAATCCGGATCTGTTTGTAAGAAAACTTCAAAAAAGCTTGTCATTCCTGCAAGCACTGTCCACAACGTTCTTAAATCTTTCGATACACGTTTTACAACAGTCAGGAAGGCTGGGAGCTGAACAAAAACTCCTAAGAACCACCAGAAGGACGCGAAGGTGAAGCAAATATTACAGATGAAACCAGATCTTTCGGTATCTACTGTGGCTAGAAAAATAAAAATGTCTCCAACTTTCGTGCGTACTTCCAAGCACCGACAAGGTATAAAGTCTTTCAAGGTAAAAATTGTACCAAACCGTAATAATAAACTTAATGTGACGGCTAAAACCCGGGCTCGCAAGTTGTATCGCGAATATTTGGCGAAGTCGTCCTGCGTGATAATGGACGATGAAAGTTATGTGCTGGTAGACCTGAAGCAGTATCCCGGAATGCCATGCAACGGAACTACCTAAAGGAGCATTTCAGGACGAAAAAAGGCCATGTTTCCTCACAAGAATTTGGTTTGGCGGGCAATACATACAATTGTGGTCAAGCAAGCCAAAGTTTCATCGCTACCGGAATGTTTAACAAAGAAATGTGCTTAAAGAAGCGAATGTTGCCATTCCTACGCAGCCATGAAGTTCCCGCGCTATTCTGGCCTGCTTTGGCGTCTTGTCACTACGCCAATGATGTTTTGGAATAGTATAAAGCTAATGGAATCCATGTTGTACCGAAAGAGGCGAATCCACCTAACTGCTGGAGTTGCGACCTATCGAGCGGCATTGGGCTCTCGTGAAGAGAGAATTCTCTCAATATAAACAAAAAGCTACTAAATCGGTTGCAGAGAAGTCTGTACATACAGACCCTGTAGCCTAATGAGGTGCCGGTAATTAGTAGTAAGATAACCAATTGTGCACAAAAATGCATATTGGATTGAATTAACAGCAAATTTGTTACATTCCAAATTTCATCGCGAACAAGCCTTACCCAAGTAACAAATTCAATTTCAAGGTAAACTTGAAGACGTTTTGAAGCCTCATTTGATAAACGCATAAGAATAGATATTCTACAAAACATCGATAAAACAGACATAAAACCGTCATAAGTTGCAAAAGGCCCATACTACAGGAGGTTCTCAAGACTATTTCCCAAGGTTTGCTTAAAACTTGATAGTTTTATCGGTGCATACTTGTAATGACATTCAAGACATGCTTAAAACTATGCTAAAACTACCACAAATTTTGATAGTTTTATTATTTTCCTCTTTAAGAACACTTTCAGTTCGTCACAAATATGTTCCGAAGATTCCATTTTTCGATTCGTTCAGCTGAATGGGGACTATTTTTTTGTTTATAGTTGAGTGGATGCAACTAAAGAAAAAAAAATATCGAAAAACATATGATATTTCTTATCCAAAGTGGATGCGTATGTAAATTGATTGTGAAATTGACCATAAATGCATCTGTTTGTTTGCCTGCAATTGATAAATTTTTCATGCGACATTCATTAGTGCGCCACTGAATTATTGCTAGAACATTGACTTATTTAAAAAATAGAAAATAGTTGAACATATAACAATTAGGTGACAAATCTGATAAATTGTTAGATCTTGAAAAAATTGTGTCTACAATCCATTTTTACTTTAAAAATGTATTTTAAACAGCATTTTTTGTTCAAAGCATTGGAAAAACGTGAGTTTTGTTGCATACTTATGTAAATGGCTACCGTTCCGAGGGAATCCAGAGTAGCCACGCTCGCCATTTTTTCAATGGTTTTATCTAAAACTACCATAACACTTATATTTCTTTCACAAGACTGACTGAAGACTAAGATTTTTCACTAGCGTAGGTCGATAAAAAAAAAAAAACTCTAACTTGAATATGCTAACAATGGTTTTGGGAAGAATAACAGATAATAATATTGCGTCGATGGCTGAGACTATACGCTAAGCCTAACGTCGGAAGAAGTGCGCTGTGTAGTGGATCACTGAGCGATTCCAGCGCACTACTTCCGACTTTAGATTTAACGTTTAGATCATGGAAAAAATCGATTTTCGCTCAGATGATATACCAATTTGTACTTGCAACGAGTAGAAATATTGTGTAGCCTATTGAGAACTGAAATACATGACTCGGGAGAATTTAACATTAACATAACATTTTACTATCGTAGTGCACGTTAAACCTTACGTCGAAAGCACTGCGCTGTATTTCCACGGTGGTGCGCCATATAACGCACTACCTGTGACGTTAGGTTTAACTTGCTCAACTGGCATAAAATCAATTATAATGAGTTATGATTCTCGGTTTTTAACTGGTGACACATTACACCATTTAATTTGATTCGTTACAAAAAATAGGACGCATAACGCATAGACCCTTCTGATAAGTTAGTCTCAGTAGGCTGCGAATCCAATGGAATCTAGCGATGGTAAAAAAAATTGGTGGCTGAGATGAAGAAGTATTCACTATATTGGATAGGTTTTTATTTAATTTCCACTTGAACGATCCACTATTTTATAATTTCTTTCACCTATGTGCGTCCATTGTACAGTTTGTTTATTATTCACATAATGTTCTGTCTCAAGCGTATGTGCTCTTATTCGAAATCTATTGGTTCTAAGAGCGTTTTATGGCAGCATTTTCAAGATACATTCATCTTAGAGAAGAATGTCATAAAACTTTTATCAGGTTTTATGAAAGTTGCAAAACGATATCTTGAGAGGGGAATCAAGTATCTTATAAAATTACTTATAAGGCGAATAACACTGGTTTTATGGAGGTTTCTTCAAGTGTCTTTAATCACTCTTAAGTACTGCTAATCAATCAAAACCACCTTAACTTGGAAAATGCCCTTATAAAACCAGATGATCTGCATGATGCTTTGATAAAACTACCATAAAACATGAATAAAACCAATTTGCATTTGAATTGTTACTTGGGTAGTGTATGTATTAAAAAATGCACTAATGTCCGATGGCGATAATAAACATTACCACAATAGACAATTCAATTGAAGAAATTTTCGTTCATTCCTACGTTGATTCAGTCTTCTGCAGAAATACTTCGACGCCCTGTCTGACGGCCTGAAGATGGTTGTCCAGAACCTTCAACATGGGTGATTTGCTGCTCCGATTTGACCACGAAGCTATTGGCGTAGATTCTGGTGGTTCACCCCGAAATTTTTTATTGGTCACAGCTGAGGAAAGTTGAAGAGGTTGGCGGCCTTCGGTTCAGCGTTTCACCTTCCATCTGCTCAAGTGATTTCTTGGCAATGTGGGCCGACCAAAATACCTCATCATCTTTCGCGTGATACTTCTTGATGAAGGTGGCAATTTCCGGCAGGCACTTCGTACACCCAAAATAAAGAGGCAAGATTGTTATGCGATTTCGCATGATTTTGTTTAATTTCTCGTAATGGATCGTAACTTGGAGAAAAAAAAGCAACACTGGTCGTGGGCAAAAAAGCAACACATCAATTCTTTTAATTTATTGTGTGCATAGGTTGTACAGCGAATAGGTAGTGTGAGATTGGAATCCGAAAGTCAATGGATCACAAAAAAAAAACGATCACGATTCATATCCGAGATTCGAGCCGTTGGAGCCAGTGGGACGGCTCCAGATAGTAACCATTCAGCCATTGGAATAAAAGCCCTACCCGAGCAGGAACGAGTAACTTGATAACCGACCTTGGTATTTAGGAGCTCAGTTTGAGAGGTAAAATACCTAAGCAAAATACCTAAGAATTGCAAGCAAAATATCTCTCAAATAACAAAACTTGGAAATACCTGGGAATACCTGAATACCTCAATACCAAGTCCAGCTATGAAGATCAAAATTAGGTATTCATAAGTTGTTGTTTCCTTCTTGGGAACAGTTGCTTAGATTGTCGAGGCAATAAGCATTTCAGCAAATGTCACTCGCAAACACTTACATGGCTTCGTTTATTTCATAAAACGCAGGGTGAACTTGATGAGAGGGAAATGGGAGTATGATGATGAGTGAAAACAAAACAGAACACTTCTAGGGTTTTTTTTTCATAAGGGCGAATCTGCAATTGAGAGACTCTCTTTGATTACTTTCTCTTTCATTCATATTCCATTCAGCGTTACGTTTTTCTTCAACTATTTGTAGAGTATGGTAGCCAGCACTGTTGTGTTTCTATCTGTACTAAAGAATCCCTCAAAAGATTTATAATGGCGCTGTAATTAATGAAAGAGAGCAAGAGAGGAGAGAGCCCCTCATTGTTAGATTCGCCCTTTTGAAAAAAAAAATCCTAGACTTGACAGTGGAATAGCAACAGCGGCCAATATCGTTGCGGTATTCTGTGGTATTGCCTCACCCATATTGAAAAGTTGTTGATGGCTGCACAAACCCCCAACGGTTGCTTCGACTGTCGAGGCTCTAAGCACACAGCGATAAATCAGGTTCGAGGAATCTGTGTGCTGTCATCCGCTTACACACACTTGCATGGCTTTGTTTAAAACCATAAAACGCTTTGTGGATTATGATGGGCAAAATTGCCTTTTCTTCCATATGAAGGGCTTTTGAGAAGATTGAGTTTATTTTCACATAATAATTGGCGAATTTAAATGTGTATTCGATGTGATTGTTTTACGAAACTTGGTTGGACGAGCGATTCCAAAATGTGAAGTTATTTGTTGAAGGTGCTCTGTCGTAACAAACACTAGAACACAGCAATCCCGTCAGTTTTTCGCTGTGACTCGGCCGACCAGTAAGAGAGCCCCACATTCAATAATCTTTTACAAATAGTCAAGTCGTGTGAGTTGCGGTTAAGTTTTTCCATACTGAACCACTACCACCTTCATACGTTCTATTATCTCCAACATAGCTCTGGATGACTTTGCAATGCAGTTTTGAGCTAATCTTCAACCGTTTTTGCCACAATGGAAAGCATCGGATAACGGATTTCTGCAAGTCAAACCCCTTTCAATCAACTAATCAATATTTTTTCATTCTATCTTAAGTTCAGCCTTAAGATAAAAAAGACCTGAATAAAGGGTGTACGGAATCGAATTGCGACACACACAAATATTCGGCAAAATTGGCCCGTTCAACCAATCATCTTCAAACTTTCAGGGCGTAAAATAAAACATGTTTTGAATACACTTTTGATTGTTATTTTTTGTATTCTCCCCAGCGCGGAAGTAACGATCTTTGATGAAGTTTGAAGAAGCAGATAATTTCTCATCTCCATGCGAAGCGCTAGGAGTGGACGGTAATTTATTGCAAGAACGAATAGACATGAGGAGAAAGTGTATTGATAGTTCCATATAGGGCAACGAAAGGCTTTGAAATTGAAAGATACAAGATTAAAAACGAGCGGAGGGCATTTGAACGGTAGTATCCGATCAGGCACATAACCCTTTGTCATACTACCCCATGCATGATAGGCAAGGGGGGAAATCCCCTTGACTGACAAAAGGTTATGCGACCGATCGGGCTCTTATACTACCTATTGCTTGTTTCTAGTTCTAGCGATTTGTCCCTCTCCCAATACTGCCTAACACGGGTGAGAAATTATCTCCCGCTGTTGGGTTTATTTTTAGCATGCACCGCCTATTTCACACATTTGCTCTTCTCGTAATACTATAACTTATAGATCTCGGAGAGAACGACGGTGAGTGGTGCAAATACTACCGTTCAAAGGCCCTCCGCTCGTTTTCAATCTTGTATCTTTCAATTTCAAAGCCTGCCGTTGCCCTATACGGAACTATTAATACACTTTCTCTTCATATCTATTCGTTCTAGCAATAAAATTACTGTCCACCTCTAGCGCTTCGCATGGAGATGAGAAATTATCTGCTTCTGCAAACTTCATCAAAGATCGTTACTTCCGCGCTAGGGAGAATACAAAAAATAACAATCAAAGTGAAAAAACTTAGCGCTAGTTCAGCCTGTTTATTGTTTTTTTCTTTCATATGATTGCTTTTCGGCTCACTGCGCAGGGAAATAAACAGATGCTTCTTCCACTTTAGCATTTCGGGCTTATTGCTTTCGCAATTAGCTCATTGCTTGCTCTTAACTTTGTGTTCTAAATGCACTTCCACAGTTATTTATTGAGAGCCGTCGATGCCAGGTACCATTTTTGCATTAGTATGATTGTGTGGCAAGTAAAATCATACCCTATATGCTCAGGGAGTCGAGAAGTTTTCCATAACGAAAAATGCCTAGACCAGACTGGGAATCGAACCCAGCAACCTCCAGCATGGTATTGCTTTGTAGGTGCGCCTTAACCGACTGAGCTGAGAGAGGACCCAAAACTATGGGAATTTGTGAATGTGAAAGTGAAGGATATGCAAATATGTGAATTTCCTCTTTTAATAAAACTTTAACCCAGCCTTCAAACAATGCATGATTTTGAATTAGAATATGTCTAAATCGTACTGAACACTAAAACCAACATGCTGAACAGAGGTAGCTTCCACAAATACACAAATCTAGGATTTTTTTCAATAGAATGAAAGAGAGGTCCTGTCTCGCTCTCTTTTATTTATTAAGCGTTATTATACATGTTTTGAGGGATTCTTTAGTACCTTGGGATTGAAACATAACAGCGCTACCCTACAAATAGTACAATAAAAAACGTAAAGGTGGTTAAAACATGACTGAAAGAGAAAGTATTGAATACTCTCAATGTTAGAAACACCCTAATTTTCCCTAGAAGTTGGCCATTACACATGGTTCGAGAACCCTAATATCTCGAGTAATTCATGATTGTACGATTGTCAATTCTGGATTAACAATAGAAAAGGGCCTATCAACATTTGTAAAAAAAAACACTTCCAGCGAATCTCAAAACACTCTTACGAGTTAAAAGCGAAATCTGATAGTAAATTGCTTGCTCTACCATATGGTGCAGCTGGATATCACATGAGTCTTTGAAATCGGTAGAGATCAACTTTTTAAGTCATTTTTTACAATTAGCTTTTAAGCCCATATAGTTAATTTCTCGAGGTACAGTCATGGGGATTTACATGAGATTTATGTTCCTCAGAAATGCGAAAATATTTTTACAAGTATCAAAAAGAATAATTCAAGCTCTCCAGTAAACCAGCTGTCCAGTAAACGTACGTGTAACGGATAGGAATGTACCTAAGTGGATTACTAGAATAGAAAATCTTAGGAAATAGGCTCGAAAACAGTTTAATCAAGCGAAGTGAACTTTACAGTGGGACAAATATAGGAAAATGCTTACTTTTATAATGAAGAGATAAGAAGATCTAAACAGTTATCTATTGTGTCGGTAATTTTGCGAATAGCAGCGGTCATAGCGAGGTATCAATTGTTTCGGTTACATATTGTTCGGTGGCGTTAAATGCTCCACACTATATGGAATGAAGATCCGGGATAATGTGAAGTGCGGAACAATGTTCGGTACTGGGGGTAGGCGGTGTTTATAACAAGTTTGACGTGCATTTTTTCCGCGGTGTTTTCCAATATTACAAAACAATTATTATCGGGGATTCAAATATTGAGTTGACAACTTCGGAGGAGGATGCGACGGACCTCTGGTCCTCACAAGTTCCTATCTTACGCCTCCTCGAGTCATATGATCACAAAATACCGCCAGCTAAAACATGGAGACGATGGTTGGCGTAGCCTGGGCAATGTTGTCATTTTGACAAAAGTGAAGTGAGGGCGTGGGACCTATAAATCATATCATAATTTACCATTCTCATATCTTTTAGGTCTTTAACGTCATCATTGTAAAAAAGCATAACTTTTAAAATTCATTTTTTTCTCATGGCTATCATTCATTGTTTAAGTTTTCTGGTTCATAATGGATGCGCAAGTTTGTCTACAATTGCAAAAAAACAGCAGTCGGCATACATGTAATTTTTAGTTCGTTTGTGCTCTTCACGTTTGTGCCCTTCACTATATATATATATTATCCTAAATGACATTGCTCATTCATCTTTATCATCATCATTACCATTTTTATCATTACGTGTATTTTCATGAGTTATATATCAAGATTAAAATAATTTTATGATTTTTATATTATTTTTTTTAATAAATCATTTATTTGTACAGGCTCAATCAAATATACTTAACAGAGCCAAATTTTCATATTTATATGCAATAGTTATCTTAAAACTAAAGTTAGGAGAATAGAACCGATTACTCGCGGCCGTCTCGAAGTTAATAGGAATAACAATTTAACAGATGGGGAGCTAGGAGAGAAATAATTTTTATCTAATTGATTATATATACTTTTATTCATAATGTCTTACGTGTCCAATTATTATTTTGATCTTTTCTTCTCCTCTTATAATACAAGCAGCTGCAACGGAATCTGTGTTAGGCGTTTGCACTTATTACTGAATGTCTTTTTCATTTCCGGTTTGCAAATGGACATTTTACTAAATCTGAGATGATCTGATTCGTGCAGCGCTGTGTGCCATTTGGCTAGTGTCAGATTTTACAGTTCAGTTTTTGTCATTACTGTGTCTTAGCTCGCAATATCATTATATTTGACGATATTGTTTTATTTATTTGGCTTCATAGATTATTTAAACGTTACTTATTGTTTTTTTATGTCCATTTGTCTTTAATTCCTTTTCAATTGAATCTTCCCTGTTTCAAGAGCAACTCCTAACTCAGGAGCAATAACTATAAGGTCAGCAAAAATAAAAGTGGATTGCTGTTATAAAATCAACATCAAGCAGCAAATAGTGACCATGGCAACAGTAACTTAAAATGTATTAATGTTAGTTCTGTAAAATTTCAATGGATTTAACAAACTTTTTCAGGATATCAAATCACGGTTTTTGGTGAATTGCTGCTATCGCTGAAAACGAACGAAAACGTGCATAAGCGTGGACCCACAGAACTCTACGCATTAACAATTTACAACATTTCATGCATATCAGGATCAACCGAATCAAGATTATATATAATAGATTCGAATGCTTGTAGTATTTTTCATTTACGTGAATATATACACTATTATATAAATATGTCATGGAAATGGGAGGAACCATCAGGGCACCCGATTGAAGCACTCTGGATGGGAAGAGTGGGAATGCCAAATCCCCATTGCTATCCGTTTGTGAATAGAGGGTTGGCTCTTCTCCCTGCCCATTGGGGCATCCTCATGTTAGATGACTTGCTCTTTTGACCAATTGTTCTTTCTTGTTGTTGGAAGGAGGACCGATTCACCCAACCCCTTTTTGGCCCTTCATACAATCGCATGATTAGGATAATCAGTGGTTATTAAAGCTTGATCAAGTCTAACAGCAAAGAGAGCCCATTTCTGTCGGACATAGTTTCCGTGCTACAATGGGTGGTAGTACACATCATACATTACAAAATAATTATTACCGGAGTAATTCAAGTTTGGCCCTTAACTGGAACTGTATCTACAGCAATGCCATGCCGGTAATGGAACTGGTTTACGACGAGAAGTTTGCCGAACATCGGTGTTTGTAAGATATCGGGTATTCGAAATGTCCGGAGAGATTTTCCCGAGTCCTGGAGCGATGCCGAGAGTTTAGTTTGGTAGACAGGTGCAAGCTGGTTGAGCCAAGAAGGGCTGCGGTGGAGGAAATTTTGATCAAACATCCGCCTGAGCAGGTGGATATTCTGAAGGTAGAAAAGGTAGTGAAGATGTCGATGGGTTGGAGGAGTTAAGTTCGAGATACAATGCTATTTTCGTTCACCGACAATGCCATATGGGGCAAGCATGGCGGGTTTGGATAGGCATAATTTGTATACCTTGAAAGAAGCAGAACGCCAACCAGTTGGACTCCGCAAAGGATTTTCAAAAAATTGAGAGATGGTAAGTGCTTTCAAAAACTCGGAGCGAAACAGGTCTTTGTTAATCATTTTGTGGCCTGAATTATATCACATCACCCTACTAACATAGGAAACCTCCTTCCTTTGACCTTTGTGGGGATTCAGAGGTAAACACGGCAATTTCACTTATTCTGATCAATCACAGAATAGCAACCATTCATACGTGCAGTCAGTCAAGCTAAACTAAGCTTAAATATTTATGTACTTACAGCGGCCTAATAGCGGGCCACTTCCAAAGTAAATATTATTTAAAACAAGTAAAAAAAAATAGAAGATGGCACATAACGATTTTGCAACCTAGAGAATGAAAACTCAGAACACTTATTATGCTACTGTGAAGTACTTCTCCATAAAAGGAGCAAATTTTTTGATAAAAGTTTAATGCAACCCTCCGATGTATGGATGAACTCTCCCAATAAGGCAATAAACTTTATTCGTTTTATAATACCTTACTGGGATAACGCCTATTGTCAGCAAGTAGAAATCACTCGATCAAATAGTGATATGACACTCTGAGATGTGGCGTGAATAAAATAAAATAGGGGCTCGCCACAATAGATAAAAAAAACTGGTCGCAACTAAAAATGTACCCAAGCAGAAAAAAATATCTCATCTACCGTGGCTGGGACCCACCCCAATTCACTTGTGAAAATCTTGTTTCGATGAGGTTCGTTGTTTACAAAGTGCTGTATTGCTCTCCAATTGCATTTTGTCACATAAAGGTCACTGATATTATTAAACTGTAAGTATATTTTGGAATTGATCACTCTTTAAGCCATTTTTAAGACATTGCAGTGGCGAAACGTAAAGGCTGCCTGCAGCTATCATAATTGATTGCTTAAATCTATATGATATTTCACGAAAAGTTAGTCCCCCTGTTGGCTGTTTTTCAACAAACAATCAAGTTTCCTGTAGTACAATGGGTGGAATCAACCACCCACCCAGTTTTTTCGACTATGCTGCAACCATTTCAGCTGATTTTTTGTTTGTAATTTAGATCTATGATAAACTTGTATAGTAATTTACCGAAAATCAACGCAATAGTCTGCAAGACACCGTACTATAAGAGACTCAACTGTACTTCAAGCCCCATGCCAACATCCACTTTCGCACATCCGCCCATTAGCCGAAGAACTTCGAGCAAAACTTTCGCCCATCTAGCTCAAACTTGGTCTCGGTAAGAGCCCATTTCCTTCGAACGAACATTACCAATTCAAACAAAATTCATCTCCATTGTCCAAGAAACGACTGCCACGAAAAATCGCACACACATACACACACAACGTCCAGAGCATTGAACATCGAGAGAATGGTCAAGTTTTATGGTGCTTTCAACTCTGCCTTCAACCCGGTCGAATGTAAAATTTGAACTCCTCGAAGAAATGTAGTCTTCCTTCATATGGTATGCGTTCATCTTCTGTTGCTGTAAATTTGAAAGGTCGCATGCCGAAGTCAAACCGAGCAAAGTACTTCGAGAAAGTAAATATGAACTTTTTGAGATTCGTAGGAAATCGTTATTTTGCTTCAATTTTGGTTGAAGCTTTTTCTTGTATTTTTCACTGACAAGCGTTGGTGTTGAAAGCTGAGATAACATGTTCATAAAAAGAGTATTTCGTATATTCCCCCCTCTGCTAGGTATTTGGATTGCGTTGAAACTATCTTCTCGTGCCAACATCTTCCCCGGCCAATCAGAGGCTAATAAAATGATCAAACACGTGAAAGCTTGCTCAAACTTGTTTCAACAAACGGGGCAAAAGTTTTTTCCTCTTCGTAAATCTACCACTTTGTAGTGTGAATGGAAGTAGATTTGTGAAATTAATAATTTTAAAAGCAGCTGCATAAAGTTTTTGGCAAACTATCGTTTCCATCGGTGTATCAAAGGCATACTCTCATCATCTTGAAACCAACTGACTAGAGAGTAGGATAAGGATGATTCGTTGCAAAGGAAGAAAGGGATTAAAAATGGATACTTTTTGCCACGTGCACGGGTGCTGGTAGACTTTACTTTTCGCTTTTTTTTTTTCATTGTCGGGCCACTTTGGCGAGATTTGAGTAAGTTTGGGGGAGAATTGTAAATGGTTCGCTGAAGAAGAGTAGGTTTTATGCTAATCTTTCTACACGTGGTATAAATTATTGCGTGAATGAACTCATATCTGAATTTGGCAAGCAAATCTTAGAACCAGAAAGCACCACGTTACTTACGGGCATTCGGTAAATATCTTCAAATGCCGTAGTTGTAACGGAAGTTACATTTAAGTTATCATTTATCTTACAGGAAGAGAGAATTCATTCATGATGCATAGCATTAGGATGAAAAGCGTGTCCGTAACTAACTTTCGATCATCACACGTACGTTATAGGTTTAACAGAAATCCAAACAAATCCTGTCTTCAACATTTATTTTCCTCAAGTGTGTTCCTTTAAACTTTTGCAATAATAAAGCCTTTCTTCGTTAAGTTTCGGACACCTTAATTTAAAAAACAAAAAAACAAAAAAAATTACACAAAATCCAACAAAACCAATAGTTTATTTCACAATAATAGAGTTCTATCTACATTACAAACATTTGATTAAGATGTTAATCCTTCTTTCTGATACATTTTCTAAATTTCTGTGGTAAACCCGCCATCAGGTTCCGTATGGTATCTTCAGATACGCTCGCTATTACGATTCGCCATCTTCTCTTGAAATCATCGGTACAATTTGCTTTCTTCTTATTTTCTAAGAGCTTTCGCTTAACTAGAGCCCAGTACGTCTCTATTGGGTGATGTTCTGGACAGTTTGGTGGATTGGCTGTTTTTGGCACGTATTTGACCTCTTGTATCTTATACCATTCCAGGACGGATTTCACATAGTGAAAAGAGGCCAAATCAGGCCAAAACAGAGCTGGCCTCTGATAAACTGTAGCAACCGCTTTTGCTGACATTTTTTCTCGTACTCATCCTTATTGATAGTGCCAGTAGAGACGAAACTTTAAAATTTTCGACCACAACTACATATGGCCTACCACATCAAATACTTCTTCGAGAATTTGGACACCTTCTTTGTCTGGAAATTCTTGGCAACGGCGTTTCTTTGCAATGCGGAACAAAAATCCAGACCCGGAAGCTGTTTAAAAGTCTTCGAGGACGTCTGTTTCGTCATCCATTGATACAAGACAATGTTTGCAAAAAATTTGTTTTAAGACTTTTTGCAGTGAAATTTTGCTTGTCATCATGGTTGGGCACCTTTTTTACTTTGTACGCCTTCAATCCTTGCCTCTACTTCACTTTTTGTACGTATGATTTTGACTTCCCAACTTTAAAAGCCACATTTCGCACAGAAAGATAGGTATTTTTCTCAATAATGACTACCACCTTCTTGTCCATTTGTCGGTAGTATACTTTTCGATTTGTTCCACTTCCAACCTTCCGATCCACACTTAAGCGCTGGTCAAATGTTTTTTAAACCCAAAATATGGTTTCTTTTCGGTAAAACTACTCGTTTTTTTTTTGGCTAGATCGTACCGATAAATTCGGATTTTGCTGCCATTCGTACAAAACGCGTTTGTGCCCTTCCACTTGAATCTACTGTATGTAACAAGAATGTAAACATGTTGTACCACGAAAGAAAGTGGAAGGTTTCAGCTGTCATTTAAATGAAACGTTTCCGTGATCCGTGAAATAATTCAAAATCTACACTAAAAGCAAAGTCTCAGAAATTTAATGTGGACAGGCTTTACATATAAATGCCACCCTCGCTCCCAAACTTTTGATCCTTTGATTTGACTCCTGCCGTCAAGGTTTGGACAAGCTTATATCATCTGGTTTTGTAAGTTTTCGTCCACTTCTGCTGGAAGTTTTGGACCGATTTCAACTCTCCTCCCATTTTCCGACAATCAGCCTGCATTTCTCGATCGGTCGAGCTCTGAACAGTTTGGATGATTATAGCCGAAATGTGTACAAAGTGGCCCACTCTATAGACGGTTGTGAAAACAAATTCATAAAACCTTTCTAAGACCATAAAGATTTTTAAAATGTTCTAGTGAAAGATGTTATGACCACTTGAGAACCACCATAAAACCTATTGGCCGCCATCAAAACCAGTATAGGGCCGAATGGCCACAGCTGTCAAACTTCACGGCGATATCGTAGTTGGTTTTTGTTGTTCTGCTTTGTTCGATTCTCTGCTCTTCTGATTCATTCAACAGTAAATAATGGCTGAGAAAAAAGTTCTAGTGTTGCGGGAAATTATCTATGATAGCAAAATATATAAAACAAATTGAGTTTTTTTGATAGCGTTTCATGATCCAAATCATATGCGCATTTAATTTTATGGTGAATATTGGCACGATAAGAGCTGAAAATTATTGCGCCTCGGAAATTATGCAAGTTTACCAAAAACAAAATTGAAAGAAATATATTCGGTAAATTAATCATGAAACTCCTGAAAATTGATGGAATTCTATAAGGTTATCTAAACGAATACCGAAGTTTGTCTCAGATCTACAGTTCAATTGTATTACATTTAAAATTTGGTGAATTTATTTTTCCACATTTCAATTATTTCATATATTTCAATATGGCGATTGCAAGAAATCACAGTTTTGCCAAAAAGCCAATTTATCTTAGCAATGGCTACTATAAAACTATCTAGTCGCTTGGTAGCTTTCCTCAATGCCAATTAGCCGTTTAATGCATTTTTTTAATAATCATTTATTTGTACAGGCTCAATCGAATTAACTTTACAGAGCCAAATTTTCATACTTTTATACATCATTTATCTTAAAACTAAAGTTAGGAGGATAGAGCCGATTACTCGCGGCCATCTCGAGGTTAATAGGAATTACAAACTACGGATGGGAAAGAGGGTGGGAATTCAAAGTATGGTTTACATAACACATCAAATTTAAATTCTAAATTATCTAAACACTTATAACTATACAATTTATGGTTTTCTTTTGACTTGAACATTTTTTGAAAAAGAAAAAAAACACACTCACACATACACTTATAAAAAAAAACTTAAAGTAAACGTACAGATTAAACTAACTACAATCTAAGACTAATGTTAGTCAAAAACACATAAATGAGTTTCATGTACTCCAAATCACGTACAGTCAAAATATCTCGAACTGGCACATTGGAGTTGTCTACCTCGAGTTTAATGCATTTATTGGAAGCAAATTGGTTTTAAAATGCTTTTTCAACTGACCATAATAAGATAATACGAATGAGTCCTACAACGGCATTTCAAAACAGCATTTGATGAGTTTATAAAATCAAAATAAATCCTTTGATAGGGGTAAAAGGAATTTTAGAAGTCAAGGTTTTAATATCGTTGTAAACAAGTTGTGTAGGTTCTTATATACCTGACTAATATTTGAAACCTATTGGCATCTCTTGCTGCCATAATGAAACCGAATTGATATCTAGTGGCTTTCATAAAACTCTAATAAAACTCAATAAAGCTGGATGGTTTTGGCAATGTTACTTGGGCAATGACATTATCATCTACGAGCCTTTTCTTCGACACTGTTCAGAAGTGCAAGAAGCCAAATCGGGCCAAAACAGTCGTGATTGGATGGTTGCCGATCAATACGAGAATGTGCAAGCTGAAGATCCACGGTCGATTCTTCAACTACAGCATCATCAAAGTACATTACCCACACGAAAGTAGACCCGATGACGTAAAAGAAGCGTTCTACGCGCAGCTACAACTGTATGATGCCTGCCCGCAACGGGACGTAAAGTTAGGACGGGAGGCTTTGTAAAGACCAGTAATAGGGCCTAACAGCCTACATACCGTATCGAGCGGAAACGGCCAATGCTGCATGAACTTTGCGGCCTCCCGTGGGTAAGAAGTCCGAAATACCTTCTTCCCCCGTAAAAACATCCACAAAGCCACTTGGAGATCACCTGAGCAAAGAACAGAGAATCAAATCGACCATGTTTTAATCGACGGGAAATTATTCTCCGACATTATCAACGTTCGCACTTACCGCAACGCGAATAAAGACTCGGACCACTACCTAGTTGCAGTATGTATGCAATCAAAACTCTCAACAGTGTACAACACCCGTTGAATTCGGACGCCACAACCTTACATTGAGCTACAACAGGAAACCGGAGTTGCTCAGGAATACGCGCAACAGTTAGAAGCAGTCCTATCAACGGAAGCGCAGCTACTCTTGAAGATGACTGGAGAGATATTCAAACCGCCATTGTTAGCACTGCAATAGTGACACTAGGCACTTCTGCACCGAATCGAATAAATGAATGGTTTGATGGCGAATACAAGCAGTAAGTAAAGAAGAAGAATGCAGCACGGGCGAGAATGCTGCAACAACGTACGAGAGCGAATGTGGAATGGTATGGACATGCACGGAACAGGCAAAACTCTATTCATTGAAGGAAAAAGGGAAGATCGAGACCGAGAAGCAATGGAAGCACAGTACCGTACTAACGACACAAGCAAATTCTACAAGAAGTAGAACAACTCGTGCAAAAGCTACATACCACAAGCTGATATGTGCAGAGACCTGGATGGCAACCTTCTCACAAGCGAGTCGGAGTAGCTTTAAAGGTGGAAACAGTACTTTGACGAGCACATGAACGGCAATGTAACAGCGAACGAAAGTGGCACGGTAATAAGTCTAGTAACACGCGCAGAAGATGACAGAATCTCAACTGCAACCCTTCAGGAAGTTGAGGAGGAAAATGGTCGGTTGAAAAACAACAAAGCTGCTGGAGTTGACCAACTCCCAAGCGAGCTATTGAAATACGGTGGTGAAGCACTGACGCACAGGACGCTGCACTGGGAAATTACCACGATTTGGGAGATAAAAATGTATACCACAGGATTGGATGGATGGGATAGTGTGTCCTATCTATAAGGGCGACAAGCTGGATTGCTGCAACTATCGTGCAACAACGCTACTGAGCGCCGCCTACAAGTTGCTCTCCAGCAAAGATGGATCGAGTGATGTGTGTCGTCCGAGTATCAGGGACACTCTCGAGTCCCTTCGTGTGATTCGAAGAGCTGGGATGAAAACTAGTCGCACGATCTTCAGGAAGTCTGTCCAACTGTTTGGCTTCGCCGATGATGTTGATATCGTAGCACGTAACTTTGAGACGATGGCGGAAACGTACATCAGACTTAAGCCTGAAGCTGGTAGGATTGGGCTTGTGATTAATGCGTTAAAAATAAAATACATAAAGGGAAGAGGCTCACGAGAAGACAATGTTAGCCTCCTAGCACGAGTTCAGATCGACGGTGATGAAATCAAGTTTGTAGACGAATTCGTGTATCTGGGCTCATTGGTGACCGCCGATAACGACACCAGCAGAGAGATACAAAGGTGCATTATGGCTGGCAATTATGACTACTTTGGACTCCGAAGGACGCTGAGATCGAACAAAGTTCTCTGAACTACAAAGTTGGCCATCTACAAGATATTAATTGGACCCGTTGCCCTCTGTGACCACGAAACATGGACATTGTTAGTGAAGGACTTGTAGTGTCTTTGAACGGAAGGTGCTGCGCACCATCTACGGTGGAGTGCAGATGGAGGACAGAACGTGGAGGAGGCGAATTAATCACGAACTGCATTAGTTGCTGGGAGAACCTCCCATTGTACACATCGCAAAAATTTGTCGACTACGATGGGCTGGGCATGTCGTTAGAATGGTGCTCGAAAACGAACCGAAGAAGAGGTGGGCAATGAGCGAGGTGGATCTATCAAGAAGAAAACGACCTGCGGACTCTCCACAGACAGCGAGGCTAGTGAGGTACAGCAATGGACCGATTATGATGGAGACAACTTCTGTGTACAGCAGAGGTCACACCAGCCTTTGTCTGATTGGTAAGTAAAACATATATTGTTTGGTGATTTGTTTTCGTAGGTCCAATCGTCATTTTGAGTCAGTTGAATGTTAGTTGTTATCAATCAGTGATTGTTCTTGTTGAGTTTGTTTCTATGAATGTTGTTTTTTAGGTGATTTCCGATGCTAGTTTGCTGCGTGACATGTGTGATCGTTTTAAAAAACTTTGATCACCCGTGGCGCTTATCGGGCGTGTCCTTGTAGCGTATATGTTTAAGCGCACATCACTGTAAATTATAAACATGCAATGTCAAAGCCACTCAGGCAATATCTTATGCAACACACACCTAGTTGCAATTGAATAAGACCCTTTCCATGGCGTTTTGCTCCCACTCTCGCTTTCCGCCTACCCACTACGTGTGGTCTAAGCTCAAGCATGATTCAACTTACAAATAGCTGAGGGTGCATCTTTACCAAATATGTCGTTCCAATTGTATTCAATCAATAGCTATCATCACGGAAAAATTTCCGTGCCCGGATCCGTGAACTGCAGTCATGAATTCGAGAACAAGCAAAAATACACCGTGAACTGAATCACGTAATCATGAACTAAATCACGTTTTAGGTAAAAATCCTGAAAACGTGAACTAGTTCACGGTCCGTTTTCATTTTCATGAACGCTTTTGTGTCTGTGCTGTTCTACTGTCTCACTTCAACCAATAATGTAAATGTACGTTTTAATGTGTAGAGTCTCAAGGTTGGAGACTTTTTCGGCATGTAACCTTAGATATAAAAAGAACCGGGAAATAAAGCAAAGCAGAGTATGACTTTAACCAGCAAACTGGACTCACTCTTTTGCGATCCCTAGTGGACACCGAGAAAGAAAGTCCTTTAAGCGATCCCAAAAGGGACACCGCTCCAAAACTCTAGTTCCGCACTAAGGTCAATACGTCGTGAGTATTATATCCTAGTGGTGGTCCACTTTTTCTTGACACATTATTTCCTGTGACAAACGTGAGGAGTCATGGAGTTCTCTGCATCTCTCTTAGGTATGCGTTGGAATAACTGCTGTGCTAAGCTAATTTGTTTCGCAGAATTTCAGCACTTTTAAAGTTGATTTCTGAACTCCAAGTACTATTTCATGATATGGGGTTCCATTCCGCTTATAAATGGTGTAGGATTGTCTATTTTTGTTTAGGGGTATTAAAACTGTCCTCAAACTTAATATTACTACGCATTTCTGAATTCCATTGAGGTAAACCTCTGCAGATGTGAGTGGCCTCAGCAGCTACTGTTTGTTTAAATCGGTTCTCAAACTCGAAAATTCAACATAATAAATAACCTAGATATAGGGCATTCAATCTTATGAGTGGCCCCAATAGCATCCTTACTGTTGGTTTGAATCGGTTCTCAAACTCTAAATTTCAATTTCGCTCAGTTGAATTGCATCACTTCAAACTCGTTCTCGAAAACCAGTCTCTTGTTCACTGTGACAATCGGTTGTCATGAAATATTTAGGGGATAAAAAAATGTACAATCTTGGTTTCGGTATTTTAATTTCACTGTGTTTCTTTACCAAATCCAAAAGCCCGAACTTTCTTCTTAATACCACGCATAAGATTTTGTACAACGCTTGAACCGACATTTTTTTCCACTTTCAACCAAGACTTTAACATTTCCTGTTCTGTAGTGACAACTTTAGGATGCTTACGAAGTTTGTGCTTCATTATAGCCCAATGTTTATCAATTGGCCGCAACTCTGAAGAGTTTGGCGGATTAAGATCCTTCGGCGCGAAATTGACACCATTCGTCTTGTACTACTCCAGAACATCCTTACAGTAGTGACAAGAGGCTAGGAACGGCCAAAAAATAGTAGGAACATTGTGTGTTTTGAGAAATAGTAGTTGTTTTCAGTTGAAGTTGTCACGAGAGGCTTGCTCCGTTTACCACTCGAACAAATACCCTGCCAAATCATGAATTTCCTCAGGAACTTTGACACTTGCTGTTTCCTGAGAGACTCTGCAACGTCGAACTTCTCTTTCGCAGTCACATACTCGTTTTAGCTGTCATGTTCTGTTTTTCATTGTAGTTTGGAGCTCTCTGAACTTTGAATGAACGGAGCCCGGCTCGTTTTTTGGCTTTCTGCACGAAAATTTTGGTCAAGTGCAGCTTTTTCGTGACATACCGAATGGAACAGTTGGGTTTGCATTTATTGGCAGCAACCACTCGCTTGTGATCTTTTACACAGTGCGGAACACTTCTTTTGCCTCTGACTTTCTTCTGATCGACAATTAAACGTTTCCCGAAACGTTTTTTGCCACGAGACACTGTAGAGTGGTGAATTTTCAAAATCTTTCCTATGACTCGGTGCGAAAGAAGTGGGTTGTCGAGGTGCGTGTACAAAATGTTTTTGGGCACTTGCTGTTCTTCCGACTCCATTTTCGAAACTACGACACATTTCACAATGAAACAGTGTAAACAATACAAGCTAAGGTCATTTCACCCAAAATTTCGTTGAAATCAACCCAAAGGGCGAAATGTTACAGCTTATTAAAAGTGATGCAATTTAACTGTGGACACCCTTTACCCAAATTAATCATCCCTACTTGCGAGTGGCTCCAACAACAATCTTACTGTTTGTTTAAATCGGCGCCAAAATTTGAATAATTTTCGTCTGCATATCTGTGCAGATAACAAACCGGGAACATAATAAAATATCTTATTCATTGCCGGCGCCGGTATTGCCTTAGTTTTGGATCACCAGTTTTTACACATTGAGGATGCATGCTAGACTCAAGCATCATCTGTTGATTCTCTGTTTAATAACAGCTGATCCGGCAACAACGGAGTAGAAAGTCATATATGTCTACAAAGTGGAGGCAATGTACGATTTCAAACATTTCTCAGTATCATTTTCTCTAATTTTCAAGATCGAAAGAAACAAATTTGATTTCCTTTTTCACCTTAAAACGTTCAATAACGATAGAAATGTATTTTATGCTAAGGTAAAAATTGTAGTTTAACCTGCATATTGTCCCTTTCTTCTTGATTTATTTCCACTTTATTGATATTTGTGTATCTCTTTTCGAAAACTAACCATGCTCATTCATATCAAACAGCGAAAAAACACAGCTAACCTCCTCCACCGAAGTACAGTAAAATCGAATTGAAGAAATGAGTGTATTGAATTACGAACAAATATTTTATATTTTAAAGTTAACACTCCACTCCGGTAGATTCCCAATGAGGATTTTGATTTTCTAAGCAGATACAGGCCTTCTGACCGGAACTAAACCACATCGCCTCTTCCACGAATCACCACCGGAGAGCGAGAGATAAGTAGGAAGCGAAAGCTCAAACTCAAAAATTAATTAACCTAATTCTTCCTGGAGACCCGAGTTTTTCTGCTTTCCCACTCCCTTTCCGTGGTGCCGGAGGAAGTGGAGCGAAATTGAGTAGGTACAATCGAAAAGTGCTTGAGGCGCCAGTGGGTTTTTTTTTCTGTTTGCGTTGCCTCGTTTCGGCTGCTAATTACCATTGAACTCGGTGAACTACGTAGCGCGTTAAAATGGGCTTTGTTTTCTTGGTTGCATGATCCGGGCGGGGAAAACAACGGGAAACTCGGTGAGGTTAGCGCGTGCTGCAATTTAAAATAGAAAACTTTTCTGGAATCTGTCAACCGATTCCGGACACGGTTCTGTGAATTGCATTTCTGGATTGCCGCCCGGGGTGCTGTTTTCTCTGGTGAGAGATAGTTTAATGCATTGGATGGAAATCCAAACTTTTTTTTTTATTTTAAATTAAATGGAGTAAAACTTCGATCGAGCATCATTGCTCCCCCCTCGCTGCTCAAACAAACGACGTACGGCTCCTATTCTCACAGCTATCATAGCCAAGAGACCACAAATAAAAATACCAACAATTTGAAATATCATAAATGTAAACACAGCTTAGGTCCCACCCCCATAAACGTAAGGAACGAGCGATTCAACATATCTACTAACGTACATGCGATGATGCTGAGAGAAACAAGAAGGATCCGCAGCGCTTTCTGCTATTCGGAAACGTTGTTCCTCGTACTCTCAATATACACATGTTTGCCACAATATAAGTCTTAGACAGAGGTACTTCTTCTAGTGTACCCAGGATTTTGGTGAAGCAGAACAACCGGAAAAGTTTAAGACTATTGCACGCTTCGGCGACGTTTTATGGATGGTTGGTGTATCACCAAAGTCCGGGTCGTGTTTGTCTGTGTATTTATGTGGGCCAGTGTTCCGGGTTTTTCTTCACTTCCATACACAGTAGGCACCCAGTGAATGCCGCTCTTACAAGGAGCAAGATTGTATTTATGTGAATCATATCAGATGTTGTTCAGATTTTTTCGCTACACGTACTCTTATTGTTTACAAAGAGGATCTTCAGAGGCCAGTCAACTGGAGTTTTCAGAAATATGCATGAAAAACGACTTGCCTTTGGAGGATATCATGTTGGGGAGTTGGTTGAGACATTATGAATTATGTTCAATATCTCCTTCAACGTTGAACATTGATTGAATATTTATCGTCTTAGCTATTGGAGTACAAGTAATGCAGTGCTAGACAAAGTTATGACTATAAATCAGGGGGGCAATCACTAAGGATTTTGGAGTATCAATGTGATGGATATATGGATACGATGAATGCATCAACCTGTTTTTTCTAACATTGAATACTTTCATATGCGCGCATCGTGACGTCATTATAAGATACGAAACAAGTGTGAAGAAGTTGATATGTCAAGCCTGTCGTGCCTTGGTATTGATCGATTTGTTTTGATTGGCCATATTTCGATAAAGATTTTTCGTAATGGCCTAACTGACAAACGTAACCAATTACTTCTTCTGTCAATATCTCGTCGTACAAAATCTACCCATGTAAAATCCCAGTTCTATCGAATAGGACTCTTGTTTCTCGAAATGACTGTGGTAGATTAGTGCGGCAAGTTTCCAAGGTCGACAAATATAAAAAGAGGCAATTGTTTACATTTGTCAGTGAGGCCCTAATAAAAAATCTTTGTCGATTTCAGTTGTCAGGAAGAATGAAGAAACATCAAACCATCATTCCTCTGCATGTGCTGGAAAGGGAAAGGTGATTAAACGTCAAAAAGCCTAATTCGGGTAGAAGTTTCCTCCGTCAAAATCGACGGATTTCGCTTCACGCAAAATCTACACACGTCCAAAATGCCATGAAAACTTTGGTGCCTTGAGACCGACACATGCAAGCATCTTTTAACACATAAGAATGGGTTGAAAGAGATCAGAAAATAAATTCAATCAAACACTCCTTTTGGCGACTTACGTATGTGTCAGTTTCAGAAGACATAATTTTACACGAAATCTTTCTTTTACTTTGCCCGACTGATTACAGAGATGAATTATGTCTCGTGTAAAATTAATAATTTCTAAGTGCGTAGGGGAATTGTGTGTAAAATGGCCTCAAGGGGTAAGACGGATAGGATGTCAATTTATGGTAATTATTGTTTAGTTTGATACCAAACATGATGCTAGGATATTGGCTTAGTATTTTTTTCAGAAGTGGAAAAATACGCAAAAACACGAAACGTTCTGCGGCTTTGACTAGTGCATAGAAAAAAATAACTAATTTTAGCAAGCGCGTAAAATTTACTCTCGTTTGATTTGTGACCAACCATTTTTGGGTCACAATAATATATATGGTGGAAAGGCCAGTTAGTGGTTAAGCCCCGATAAATTGTTATTTATGTGTTGTGCAGTCATACATAATTTAATGTCTATATGTGAAATAAATATCTGTCTCCACTTCCTTAAGTTTCGTAGTCTTATGGTTGATGTCCTTATTGTATATACTTTTTTTAGTTTTGGTTTGTGTTTACTCCGATCGTAATTTATTAGAGTTATATATTTATTCATTGTTTATCATTAATCTCATAGTTCATTTTTTATTTTGAAATTCACACGGAAATAAGTGTTAGGAACTTTTCATTTTTAAGGCGAAGCATGCAGCCTATTTTAGTGTACACTCTCGCGTCACTTTACTCAATTTTTGAGTACAATTGTATGCTATCTCTTTTTCTCTCACGGAAATATTACTCAATTTTCGTAAAAAGTGAGGTCTACTCAAAAAATTGATTTGATCCACTTTTTAACGAGAGTAACTTCGTGATGTAATCTATTATCACGTGCCAGATGAATAAACGCAGATTATCTTTGTCACCTATCCACGTGAAATGTACCATTATTAATCAATTGCCAGGTGGGCAAAAGTGGAAACGCGAAAGAAGGTGTTAAATAGCTTTTCGTCTGTGCACGTGGGTCATCAGCGCTGATCTTCAGATCGTATGATACATCGCGCCCGCATGAGGGGAAATCGGGTAAAATGGACCCTTTACTGAAGTCAACCCTAAACGAAACCCTTCGCATTCAATTTTCCGGACATTTTTACATAATATCAGTGCAAGTAAGTGTAATATTATTAGCGCAGATCTTCAAAACCGAATGTGGGGGAGGTAAAATATAGGGTCAACCCTGAGAACCCCACGATTCCTATCTGATCCAGCAAGTGAGAGTAATATTACTAGCGCCGATCTTCAGAGCCGCATGGTATATGAGTTTATTCAAGTATGAGGGGAGAATCGGGTTAAATTGGCAATATGGACCACTTTCTGGCATCCGATCAAAGTAAAATCTGTTCAATTCATTTTGTCAGGTTTTTCTGCAAATTTACAGTGCATTTGGATGCAATATAATAGCACCAAGTTCTGCTTTTGGGTAATAAACCTAATTTGCATCCAAAATGAGGGGAGAAATGGGCAAAATGGGACATTTACTGTGGTCAACCCTAAATGAAACCAACACCATTCGATTTTTCGCATTTTTTCCCATAAGAAAAGCTATTTTTCAGGACTCCAACCCTGCGCCGTCTAAATTAATGGGATTTTGGTTCCATTTTTGCCCACTGTGCACCGTCATAAAAAGGCACCACTGAATAAAGTCGGCCTCCTGTATAATTTTAAATGCCCGGAGGAGTGATGATCGTGTGCCTATCCGCGTGATAGTTATTTAAAGAATCTAACCGCGTAGTTCCGAGAAAGGTTGTGTTGTATACAACGATTGTTTCGCTAAAACTACACCCAAAACTACACCCAAAAAAAGCAAGATTGTAACGCAATTTCGCAAGATTTGGTTTTATTTCTGGTAATGGATCGTAACTTGGAGAAAATATGCAGCATTGGTCGTGGGCAAAAAAGCAATGCTTCAATTCACATAGAAAAATTCAATGTGTGCGTGAGGTTGTGCAGTTGATTAGTAGTAGTATATTCAATGGCTCACAAAAAAAAGATCACGATCCACAACTGAGATTTGAAATGCGGCCGTCAGCGTGAAGGCTCTTTATTGTCACCTTGCAGTCACATTAAGAAGTTGAATTGGTCGGAATAAATGAAACAGCGTAACTGATAATTATGTAGTACAACAAGGCACGAAATCCATCAAAAAATGATCAAAATGAAAGAAATTATCCTGACTGTACCTCATATGTAAAAAAATAGAGCTAATCAAATAAGCTTTTACCACGCGTTTTATCCATGGTTTATGATAAATTCACTTTAAATGTATTGCACACAACAAAACTTCAAAATAGAATCAGAACTTCACTATAATTCCACGTATTTTCAGAATATTTAGACAAAACCATGCAAAACAAAAACTGAGGCAAAATGCACCATGGCGTTATGTATACGTCTACACGCTTAGAAAAAAATACTCAGTGGAGCGGTTAAGTGTATGAAGCCAACGTTGGGTATAAATATCTTACTTCTGGTGAAATTCTACCCAAAAGTAAGTAATTTGATCCCAATGGTAGATAAACACATCTATACCCAACGTGCTTCCCACACTAAACTGTTCCTTTGGGTACTTTTTTCTAAGCGTGTATATAATGAGGAGGCAATTTATCACAACATTGTCTTTATTCTATACCCATAGCCTGTTTGACTTCCAGGACGTGACGATATGTTTCAACTTTGCACCTCTAATGAGTCTTACCCCAATTATGGGGTGCATATTGAGCAATTAAACAGGTGTTTTACCCCGGTGTCGTTTTGGGATCAAATTAGAAAAGGTTTAAAAAATCATGAATAATCATCGTTTTGAATTCAAATCACATCTACAACGAAAACATTGTAATGCACCATACTCAATAACTTATTCGTAAATTTCAGCTTCCATTCCCTAGTTATTCATGATGTTGCTTAAACGGTGCGTTTTGTACCATCCTCCCCTACTTCGATATTTCTGACCCTCTCAAATGCATTGTTTTGGCAATGCTTCCAATAGTGAAGATCTTATTGAAACAATTGACAATTAAGTGGCCCCTCCTTGCAACTGTCATTTCCTTTGATGGATAATTTTCCAAATGAGGTCGGGGATTTGATAACTGCTCTACAGTGGAATTGTCGAAGTTTGATTCCTTAATTGGAATCATTCAAATTCTAAGCTCACAATACCGAAATCGATCTTCCTATTCATGATTTAAATATAATTCGCCTTGATCGTGAGGATTCGCGTGGAGGAGGAGTACTTTTGGGAATCAAAAAGTGCTACTCTTTCTATAGAGTGAATTTTCCTCCTATTCCAAGCCTTGAAGTTGTCGCATGTATATATTCGTCCTAGAGCCTCAATAAACGGAAAACAACTTTCAGATATTTGTTTTGTACTCCACGGTTGATCATGGGAGATTTTAACTCTCACGGTACAGGCTGGGGAGAACTGTACGATGACAACCGGTCTTCCCTGGTATATGACCTCTAAGACAACCTCAATATGACACTTCTTAACAATGGAGAAGTAACACGTTTGGCTGGTGCATCCTCAGTTGGCAGTAGATTAAACCTCACACTTTGTTCGAATTCATTATAGTCGGATTGCACATAGAATGAGATTCAAGATCCCCACGGTAGTGATCATTTGCCCATAAACATTTCGATTGGCACCGGGTTCAATTCATCGGAATCCATCAACGTCCCGTATGATCTTACCCGTCACATCGATTGGACAAAGTTCAGAACAGCAGTAGATGAAGCCGTAGCGACGGTAGAAGAGCTTCCACCGCTGGAGGAATATAACTTCCTCTCCAACCTGATCTTAGACAGCGCGCTTCAAGCTCAAACTCGACCAGTTCCAGGAACGTCATTTCACCGGAAACCTCCTTCTCCATGGTGGGATCAGCAATCCACCGAGGTTTATCGTAAAAATTCCAACGCGTTTAAAGTTTTCCGTAGACGTGGAACACCTGAGTACGTCGAAGTATACACGGCTCTCGAACGCGAACTTAAGAACCTCATCAAGGCCAAGAAACGCGATTACTGGCGAAGATTCACGCGAGACTTCGATGAGTACTATTTGGGATACGGTGCGAAGATTGCGTAACCGAACTACGAACAACGAGAGCGAAGAGTACTCGGACCAATGGATCCTCAAATTCGCGCGAAAAGTTTGTCCATATTCTGGGCCGGCACGAATCATTTCTCGTGAAACCGAAAATTCGATAGATGAGATTAGCCAACGGTTTTCAAAGGTAGGACTCTCTCTCTCTCTCTCTGCACTCCTTTCGTGTGGCAACATGGCTCCTGGAGCTGATCGAATTAAGTTCAACTTGCTTAAGAACCTCCCAGACGTCGCTGAGAGGCGCATGTTGAACTTGTTTAATCAGTTCTTGAAACTCAACATCGTACCGGATGATTGGAGACGGGTGAGAGTTATTGCCATTAAAAAACCTGGTAAACCCGCGTCCGACCACAACTCCTATCGACCCATCGCGATGTTATCTTGTATTCGAAAGTTGTTGGAGAAAATGATCTTCTTCCGCCTGGTCAAATAGGTTGAGACGAATAACCTGCTCTCAGATACTCAATATGGTTTCCGTAGGGGTAAGGGAACGAACGACTGTCTCGCTTTCCACAGGTATTCAGTTAGCTTTTGCTTAATAAGAGCAAATGGATTCTGTATTCTTGGATATCAAGGGGGCTTTTGATTCAGTATCTGTTGAAGTTCTTTCAGATAAACTCCACGCTTGTGGCTTTTCACCATTAATGAACAATTTTTTGTACAATTTGCTGTCAGAGAAACATATGAGCTTCTCTCATGGAACCTCTACAGCTTCACGATTTAGCTACATGGGTCTCCCCCAGGGTTCATGTTTGAGCCCTGCTTTGTATAACTTTTATGTCAAAGACATTGACGGTTGTCTAAGTGACAACTGAACGTTTAGACAACTTGCAGATGACGGGGTAGTGTCTGTCACGGGACCCAATGGGGTCGATCTGCAAGGACCCTTACAGGATACCTTAGACAATTTGTCTACTTGGGCTCTAGAGCTAGGTATCGAATTCTCTACGGAGGAAACTGAGTTGGTAGTTTTTTCTAGGAAGCATAACCCAGCACAACCGAAGCTTCAAATTTGGGGTAAGCCGATAACTCATTCTATGTCATTTAAATATCTTGGGGTCTGGTTCGATTCTAAGTGCACCTGGAGATCCCATATTGAGTATGTGAAGCGAAAGTGCCAGCCAAGGATCAAATTTCTCTGCACAATTACCGGAACCTGGTGGGGAGCTCATCCACAAAATCTTCTAACGTTGTACCGGACAACGATTTTGTCGGTTATGAAATACGGTAGTTTTTGTTTTCAGTGAGCGGCTCGGTCGCACTTCATTAAACTGGAACGTATTCAGTATCGGTGTCTTTGTATCGCGTTAGGTTGCATGCACTCGACTCACACCATGAGTCTTGAAGTGCTGGCTGGCATGTTGACACTCTCGGATCGGTTTTCAGAATTATCTCTCCGGCTCCTCACCAGGTGTGAAGTTATGAACCCCCAGGTGATCGAAAATTTTGAGAGGCTCCTTGAGTTGAATCCTCAAACCCGCTTCATGACTTTGTACCATTTGTACATAACACAGGATGTCAGCCCTTCGCCGAACATTTCCAATCGTGTTTGCTTCTCCGATTTCGACAATTCGGTTCATTTTGATTTATCCATGAAGCAGGAGCTTCGTGGAATCCCAGAGCATCATCGTCCTATGATTGTTCCTGTGATATTTGCTGCAAAGTTTGGCCAAGTTGATTCCATTAAATCGTTCATCACTGACGGATCATTGATAGAGGAGTCAGCAGGCTTTGGAATATTCAATGAAATTTATAGCGCCAACCGTAAACTTCAAGCTCCTTGTCGCTGAATTAGCGGCAATACACTTTACGCTAGAAATTGTTGCCTTTCTAACACCGGATCAGTACTTTATTTTCACGGATAGTTTCAGTTCTATAGAGGCAATTTGTTCCTTGAGGCCGGTAAAGCACTCTTCGTATTTTCTCATGAAAACACAGGAGCTTCTAAGAGCTTTATCTTCGCGTTATTTCATCATCACCATTGTATGGGTCCCATCTCATTGTTCAATTCCGGGCAATGAGAAAGCGAACTCGCTGCAAAGGTGGGCGCTATGGAAGGCGATATTTATGATTGACAAATCGCCTTCAACGATTTTTTTCCTATTTTTCGTCAACAGTCACTCGTCTGCTGGCAGTATAAATGGAGTAAAGGAGATTTGGGGCGAACATTCTATCATCCCAAAGGTGTTGAAGAAATCTTGGTTTTGGGGTATGGATGTGGGTCGAGACTTCATTCGTGTGATGTCTCGACTCATGTCCAATCATTATGCGTTGAACGCTCATTTGTTCTGTGTTGGGCTGGGAGACAGCAATCTCTGTGAGTGTGGACAAGGTTTTAGGGACGCAGATCACATTATTTGGTCATGTGCTGACAATCGTGGAGTCAGATCTGAGATTTATGATTCCATTCGGGCTCGAGGTAAACAATCCAATGTACCAGTTCGAGATATTTTGGCTGTACGTGAGCTTGAGTTTATGTAATTAGCCGTAGGTTGTAGTTTGTCTAACCTGTTTGTTTACTATGAGTGTTTTTTTTATCGGTGTAGGTGTGTTTTTTTTTCTTTTTCAGAAAATGTTCAAGTCAAAAGAAAACCATAAATTGTATAGTTATTAGTGCTAGTAAACCATACTTTCACCAAATTTCCACCCATCTTCCTATCCGTAATTTGTTATTCCTATTAACCTCGAGACGGCCGCGAGTAATCGTTTCGATCCCGCACACTTTGGTTTTAACATAAATGTTGTATAAAAATATGAAAACTTGACTCCGTAAAGTTGATTTAATGAAGCTTGTACAAATAAATGATTAATAAAAAAAATAACACATAAACAGAAAAACCTTCAAACTCATTTTGCTATTCTTAATTTTTCTCTATGAAACTTCACTGATTTGAAAGTAAAGGGAAATTAAAAACTAGGATTTTTATTAATACAAACAGTGAATACAACAAAAGGATATTTTTCTCCAATAAATCGAAAACTGATGTCAAGGTATGGATTTTTTAACTCTTTTATGGGGAATCATTGTTGCCAACTACTTTTCGATACACTCGAATCGCTACAGCCCAAACCAATTGCTTTTAATTCTCTCGAACTATTCAACAACCATTAGGCTTCTGTTCCAGACATAAAGAATAAGGATTCCAATAGTTGTTGATTTTTCACAAATCTTGCGTTACGTTTGATGTAGGCCTATGTTCATTGATCGATTCTCGTCGGCGGCTTTCTCTGCTGGGAATAACGAGGATGCCAAATCATTTTCAATATAATTTATTGTTCAATGAACAAGCCATCAACGTTCTCTCTCGACCTAAGCTGTTGGCAGAACCACAAAGTCGATGAAACGATTCTGCGTTGATCGATTCTTTTCATCGAATGTCTCTTTTCAACTGTTATATGAGATAAATAATTGTGTAATTTCTTCATGAAATGTAGCATAGACTGCTAACTAGATCATGGCCAATCAGCGTAACATCTGCCTTAACTCAAAATGATAGATAAAGTTATTGTATTTGTTTGCGTTTACAATTCAAAAACACAAAAAAAAACTCAAGTCCTGTGAACAATCCCTAGTTCTCTAAGCATTTCCGCCAGTTAAACCAATGCTTTCATTTTTCCGCCGGAATCGCTTGCTTTTCCCGAATTTATGTTTGATTTTGTCTTTCGCCCACATTCCCCCAAATACCTTCTGCTCCGTACTGTGTCGAACAATCACATATCCGGGTGGCACATAAAGAACAAACAGTTTAGCGTTCCACCAAAAGCAACAAGCTACAGACTTCAGTCACACTGAAAGAAAAAAAAAAAGAGAGGTGCAGACGGAAACCGTTTGCGCAAAGTCGATGGGCCGGAACATGCCCTCTTCTGGTTTGAGGAATCCGGACGAGGCAGGCAAACCCGAAACAATCTTTGTTTTTTCTTCTTCTTTATTTCGGGGAGAAAGTTTCTTGTGAATTCGATTTGCTTTAGGGGAAGATTTATTTCCAGCCGGTTGTTCAACTGGATTTAGAACCTCAAATTGGGTAAGCAGATTACGGGTGGTTTTCGGTTTGCCAGAATATACGAAAGGAAATTTTCCATCGCAGCTGAGTTGAATGGAGCTTTCTTCTGGTGAATGATTCAAATTTGACTTTCAGGTCTAAACTGTTGCTCTTGCGTAAGAGAAGAAAGACTCTCGAGTTATAATTGGCAACTATTTGGTTTTCCTTTTAATACCATTAGTAAACCTTCTAGAAAGACCGGCTGGTCAAGCCTTTGCTTGAGATAAATGTAGGCATAATTTTCCCAGGGGAGATATCAGATGAAAGAGCTTCTGTTTCTCTGCTAAACTTCTGATCTCTTCTGCGGAATGGCTCAGCCGTAACTGAGCTGATGTGTATATTCATTATCCGTTTCGATTTGTTCTACAGGTGCAGGTAAGATGGTATTAGAGGCATAAACTCACACCGGAAGAAAAACAAACAAACCCATTCATGTTTAAAGTATTTTCTGAAAGCGAATGATTACTCCAGGGCAGCAGAGTCAATCCTGCTCTGTAGGGTGAAAATTTCCTATGGTGCAATACTGCACAGGTTCGAGCCTTGTGCTAGCAGGATCGGTCTCACCACAGCACCTGGAAGCGTACTCAGTATGAGAGATAAATGATTCGACTATTAGAATTAGAGCATGATTAAATGAGCTATGATATATTCATTCGTCCCGTTTGCTCCCAGTATGAGAAGAAGTGGTAAGAGACTTTGTGATTATCTTGTGCAAAGTGAAATTTAAGTTGCGGTCTAGTGCAGGGCAAGGCATAACAGTTCCACTGGGATCAATTTGATATTGGAACGAGGTACAACGTTCGGATTGTAACTATTTCTCTGAAAATGACTTTCAGAAACGATTCCGTTTGGTTTAGCACAGATTTATATTTAAAACCAAAAATCAGATTTGAACATTTCTTAAATTTATCAACTTTTACACTTGATAATAAAATCACAATCTTGCATAATCTTCAAGAGATGTGCATAAAAAAAAAGAGAAAAGAAATATTCTTGAATTTTAAATAGACTTCTCAGGCAATTTGCACAAACTTTAATAAATGAAAGATTTTTAAAATTTTATTTCTTGATTCGCGATTTTTTAGCCCTGGGTTGGTTCATGTCCTATCGTAGTTACTCGAATATCTTTTGGGTTTTTTCGTAACTTTTCCGGGGATGATTTTTCCAGACGTTATAGTACAAGCAACTTTGTGTATTCTGATTGATTCGGAGCTCATTAACACAAGAAAGAGAGAAAGAAAAAGAAGCAGGAAATATTTTTTTTGATACGTGCTAGGTCACCCTAACTGTCCTGGAGCTAAGAACTTGAGATCTACAGTTGAAACAGTAGTTTTATCCGCAAAAGAATGCTATGATATGTATTCAAACATATTCAATTATTGTCCTGAAAGACCAGCAGACATTAGGAGCAAATCTTGGGATATTCGATGCCAAACAAACGTGCTTAACTTTGTATAGCCCATAAAGCTACTGTTACAACCTAGATCTAAGTTTTAAAGGACAGTTCGAATGAACTGCAACTAACAAGGTTATCCTTTGATGTCTGTGGACGTTTCAGAATATTCATTGAATGGGATTGAATATTGATCGTATCTTTGTAAAGCCCAAAAGGCTACCATTAGTTTTTCTGAAGTCAAGGTCAGTTTTTATGAACAAGAGCATCCCAAGCTACTCTGATAATGCCTGGTGAACTTACAGAGGACTCACTGAATGTGTTTGAATACATATCGTCACCTTCTAGAGGTAATAAAGCGATTGCTATGACTGCAGATCCTAAGTTCTGAACTCAACAGCAGTTTTGGTGACTTGGAACATCGCAAGATATCTAATTTTATTTGTTTTCCTTCCAAAAGGCTCACTTAATTTTATCAAGTTCATGTTGTTACTTTGTTAAGTCTAAAATACTACAGTAACAGCTGTAGATTTAAAGTTTTGAACTTCAGGATTGTTTGGATAACCTTTAACATCCGAAGATTATCTCTCAATGTCTGTTGTTCTAAAAAAAAAAATATTAGGTAAAAACTTTTCAATACACATCGTAGCTTTGCATAGTCCAGAAAGTTTTTGTTACAACTGTAGGTCCTACATTCTGATCTCAATGATAGAATACCTTTAAGAATATTAATTGAATATGTTTGAATATTTATTGTAACTTTGTTTTGCCTAAAATTAATGAAACAATTTTGAATCATAAATTTTGAACGCCAGGACAATTTGAGTGACCTATACCATCTTAAGAGGTGTGAATGTAATTCGCCTCCCCGTAGTGCTTCTTGGAAACGTTAAGCTCCCCTCAACGGTTAAACGAAATACACAGAGAGTGTCATATAACCCATTGGGGGGATGCCAGTAAAACCCCAGTTATGATAACTGGCAGTGAAAAGGATAACGAGTGGCACTGTAGCATTCGGGCTGGCTCCTGTGTCGTCTCCCTCAATCCCTTGTCGGACCAAAAGCTACGCGAACGTGGCGGTGGGGCAGAGCGTCCATCCTCATGACCAGCTCAGGCTGGCCGCAAAGAGTGAGGCCCCAGCGCCAAGCACAGCGCTAATGGCGTGACGTCCAGCTCGAGAGCTGTCTAAAGCGCCAAAGGGGACCCGAGCGGTAGGACCCCAGCTACCATATTGAGCACGGAGGCAGATGCCAGTGTAAAAACGAGCGATGACTCCATGGCTGGAAGGGATAGCCACTGAAGGTCCGGAAGAAAAATTCATATAGAAGCAAAAAAAAAGTGGAAAGCGATAGGTGGCCCGCAAGCGTAACCGTGGAAAGGCCCTCATCGTCAAGACCGAGGCGTCGAAGTATTCTGAGGTCTTGAAAGCAATGCGTGGGAACGCTAAATTGGTGAGCCTAGGCACCGATGTGCGGAGTATAAGCCGTACCCACACCGGCGAGATGATACTGGAGCTTAAGAAGACGACAGGGCTAAAGGGCCCAGCTTACAGAGACCAGGTAAAACAGGCCTTAGGTGAGGGTGTGGAGGTACACGCCTTCGTCTCACAGCTGACGATCCAGTGTAAAAACCTGGATGAGATCACCGAGTAACAGTGCAAGGTCGAGGTTACCGCCTAGACACATGACAACTGAAGGGTCGACTCGGGACCCAGGTGGCAACAATGAGAGTAGCGGCAGTCAACGCGAACACGGCTGGCAAAGGTGAAGGTGAGATGACCAATATGCCCACCTAGCCTGCACCAGCCACCGGAGGCATGCTTCAGATGCATAGAGAGCGGGAACATTTCCACAAGGCGCAGGACTGCAAAGGTCCCCAGAAACCGGATGATAAGATAAGAAATTAGGCAAGTGCCTGGCCGCTAAGGGTTATTCGAACGAGCCAATCGTTATGCAGATGACCCAACATATCCTGAACCACTGTGAGGCCGCCCAGCAGCTGCTGTGTCAGACAGTTCGCGACTCAGCATTGGATATCGCCATAATTTCCGGCCCATACCGCATCCCAGTTGGCAACGGCAACTGGGTTGCTTACAGGTCCAAAATGATGGCATTATGGACTACGGAGAAGTACCCGGTTCAGGAGAAGGTGTGTACCTCAAACAGAGGCTTCGCGGTTGTAAAAGTGAATGGAGTGTTCTTCTTCAGCTGCTACGCACCGCCAAGATCGTCGATTGCACAGTTTTCCAACATGCTCGATCGTATGACAACTAATTGGCTTAACCCGTGGTAATAACGGGGGACTTCAACGCTTCGGCGCTCGAGTGAGGAAGCCGCCTTACCAACTCCAGGGGCCAGATTCTTCTGGAGGACTTAGCCAAGCTCAATGTGGACCTAGCCAACATGAGTACCAAGAGTACTTACCATAGAAACAGAGCAGCATTGATAATCGATGCACAATAAAGCAGCGTGTGGAAGGAAGAGCATCGACTCCGCTCAACTCCATTCACCCCATTCGCCCTCAGATAGAGGACGTCCTACTTTGACGTAGAGACATTAAAAGAGGCACTTGAGAGGGAACAAAACTTACGCGAAACCCAGGAACCATGCGGTGAACGACTCGTTATGACACTTACACGAGCGTTCGATGCAACCATGCCGAGGAAAGTCAAACCGAGGAATAGAAGATTGCCGGTGTATTGGTGGACGGAGTCGATTGCCGACCTTCGAAGAACATGCCTCCACGCAAGACAGAGGATGCAAAGAGCGCGGTCAGACGCCGATAGAATCGAACGCAGAGGGGCGCTAGTCGCCGCGAAGGCAGCGCTGAAGAGGGAGATAAAGGCCAGCTAGCGAGCCTGCTTTGAGAGCCTGTGTCAGAAGGCCAATACAAATCCGTGGGGTGACGCCTGTCGGGTAGTAATGGCCAAAACCAGAGGAATGATGGTTCTAACCAGAGCTGATCCAGGTGATCGTTGGGGGCTCTTTCCGAACCACGACCCGAGTCCATAGCGCCCTCGCCGCCATAAGTTTGTCCCATGACCAGGGTTACAGTATAGATGGCGGGATGGGTGACCTAGTCGAACAACCGTAGCCGCGTGGGCATTGATTCCGAACCTGGCCATCAAGACGGCTATATTGCTGGATCCTTAAATGTTCAGGGTAGTGATGCAAAATTGTCTGAATGAGGGCGTCTTCCCGGATGCCTG